>JAAKBH010001004.1:15000-65737 GCA_019776075.1 Amaranthus palmeri
TTGCAGCAACCATGGCAAGGATTTCTTTAGTAAACAAAAACTACCATATAGGGGTTCCTCTCTGGACTATGACATTAGCCAAAGGGTCGAAGACACAGGAATAGCAAACATATTTGCCAACCTCCGATACAAAAATGCTTAGCTAAGCATTTCATATAAACGATGTGTAAAAACCCAATTCAAGGGTTACCAGGGTGGGTATCAAATGAAAGGGGATAATACACCAAATAGGACCATCTCACACCTTCGATTCCTTTGCTACGATTGCATACAAACGGTACTAAAACTCAGATTAACTTCAAATCAAGCCTTGACTCGATTTCTTCATTAAATCTCAAGAGTATATCTGAAACTGCACCCTCTAAAGCAGAATTGAAACGTAATTTAGGGTTTATCGCATATCGAAATACGCTAACCAGAAATTGTGTTCTTAAATCCAAAGAAGATAGGACCATCTCACACCTCCAGGAGGTGATTCCTCCATTAAAATGGAAAAAAGCCATCGACAAAGGCCTTAGATTTAGATTTAGGGTTTTTTTTTTTTTTTTGAGTTAGATTTGGAATAACTCGACAAAACTATATGGGTTCCAAGTAAATGGTATTACCGACAAAGGGGTTGATCGGAAAAACACGCCGGAGCTCTCTTCCGTCTCGGTGGTTGGCCTCGCCGCCGGTATGTATGCCATGGCTGGGGCTGAAGAATGCCCTACCGGGGAGAAACCTAGAGAGAGGGAAGAGAGAGAAGCGGTTAAAAAACTTTATTATTATTATTATTATTATTATTATTATTATTATTATTATTATTATTATTATTATTATTATTATTATTATTATTATTATTAGTCGTATTTATTATTATTGTAGACACACTTAGAGACAATGAACAGTAACAAGAGGGGGGGTGAATTGTTACTTGCGCCCTTTGAGTATTTTTAGCCCTTTTTATTGCAGAATTTGAATAACGAAAATACTCAAGACAATATAAAAGAAAACTATAAAGTAACACCAAGATTTAACGTGGGAAAAAGAACCACGACCCACTAGGGATTTCTCTTCTCTATTATTTTATGTAAATCACTCCTCTCTTACATAAAATAACTTCTCCTCTCTACTCTTTTTCTTCTCTCGGTAACTCCTTACCGTTTCTCTTCTACTCACGGTAAACTCTTACCGTTTCTCTACTCTTCTCACGGTAACCTCTTACCGTTTCTCTACTCTCTACCCTTTAGACTTACCCAAGTCTAAATAACAAAAACTCTCAAATAAACCCTTTACAAGATTTATCTAAAATGGATGAATCATATCAAGAATAGCACAAGGATTAAATCTTGAAATTAATTAGCAATTAAAATCAATCAAGATTTCCTCTCCTTTATTTTGTAAACCTCACGAAATATTTTTGGGCACAATATTTTCGGAAAAATAAATCTCTCAAATGATCACCAAATTGTGCCGGTTGAATAAAAATCCTTTATATAGATTTTTAGATTTAATTTGCCCATAATCCCATGATCCGAAATAGTGGGAGTTGAAGGCTTAGTTTACGCGTGAGAGTGATAGGAAAGCTTGGTAGTTACTCCAAGTTTTCTTGTCCTTTTAGCTAAAAATAGCTAAGACAATTTAAGAAAACTTATTTTAAGATCCTAAATTTAAGGAATAATTTTAGGAGTTAGTTAAATTAATTTCTTAATTAATTTCCTTGTGCATTCTAGACTAATTCACCCTTACAACAAATCTAAATAAGAAAAATAAAAATTAAAAATTATTTTCCTAATTATTTTTGTTGACTGCTCCTCTGACCGCTGATTCTGGGAACACTGCACTGTCTCCAATAGACCAATTTTCGAATTCTGACTTGATCTTGGAACAGTTAATAAGTAATCTCATTTCAACGCTTAATGGTCCATCGACGACCCTTATAAAGATCGGATATTTGACCTAACAAAACAATCTCAAAGACAAATTACGTTTGTTTAATAAAGTTTACGTTATCATCAAAACTAAATGGGCCAACAAATTCCCCCTTTTTGATGATGACAAACTTTATAAACAAACTTAATAAAATAGAGTAAACCAAATATAATGAACATGCTTGAGATTAACACACATTCAACTAAATCTAGTAAATTAAATCGTTACAAATAATTTACTAAACTCTCATGTAAACATATTACTCTAATAAATTAAATTTAAAATTTTTTTTTTTCGAAAATCATGTGGTTAAACATGACTAAAGTTTTTAAATTAAAAATAAGACAAATCATAAAAATAACTATAAATATAACTTAAGAAAATTAACTAAGAAACGTAAAAACATAAAATAAGATGCACAACAATTTAAGTGATTCAACATATCATGAGTTTTGAGAATCAAAGATAAACAAAGTGATATTCAACAAGTCGTATCAAACAACAATTAATTAAATTATCCATAAGTACTCCCATGATGATCATTTCATTAGACAAATAATTCATTTCATATGAAGTGTAAGAATATCAAAATAGTAAGTCAACAAATAAATTGTTACTCTTCCATTAAGTATATAGAACAAATTAAAGTTTTAAGAACATGCTAAACTTCTTAAAGACTTAGAACAAATTAAAGTAATCTAAGGCATTAAAGTAGTCTAAGGTCTTAGGTTTAGAACAAAACAGAGAATCAATATATCAGTTTAGAACTTAGAACGTTTAGAACTTAAGACAAAAACATAAGCATTCACAAGCATTCATTTAAGTTTGTTTGCTACTCTTCCCTCTTTTGGCATCAATCAAAAAGTAGGGGTCTGAATCAAGCCACAGCTCTAAGGCAAGCATTAGACAAATTAAGATAGTAAGCAGCAAACTAATAAAATAAATGCCAAACATGAATCAAGAAAGCACGCATTCAAACATTATAGACCATGGGAATGGATAATAAAGATGATATATAAAAGATAAAAGTCATGGGTTAGTTAGTAGCATAAACGAAGCATAAATTGTTTCTTGTACCCCAGCTTGGTACATAAAAAGACAAAAGAAAATATTGTTTAAGAAATTACATATAAATGGGCCAACCAAACATCAAATTTTTAAATGAAAACAGAAACAGAAGCAGGAGGATCAGGCAGCAGGCTCCTCATCAACAAATTCAGTTTGCACCTCCTCAGTGTCAAGCTTCGCACCAAGACATGTTTCCATGTCGGTGAGTTGCTCAGCAATAGTAGATAGAGAGGCACGAACTTCACTTTGAAAGGCACATAATTGGGACTGCATATCAAGTAGTGTAGAATGGACATGAGCAAGAGTAATAGGCGGAGGAGAGATAGTAGTGGGATCATCAAAACCAGTGGGTAAGGGTGATGGTGGTGATGTAAATGGTGGTGGAGTAGTGGCTATAGGTGATGGTATAGGTGAACTTGGCTTTGGTGATGGTGGGGTTGGAGAGGCAATATCATCATTAAGGCATGAAGAACTCTTGAATGATTTCTTAATGTTCTTAAGAGGCACATTGAAGTCCTCATCCTCTGAACTAGATTGTTCATCCACTAGTTCCTCTTTTTCTTCTTCCCCAACCTGTTCCCCCTTACTAACAGCTTCCCCCTGAGTCACTGTTTCCCCTTGTTCCTGTTCTGTCTCTGCCTCAGTAGTGGCAGTGGGAACAGTTTCCTGCTCTACATTCTCTACATTCTCCCCTTCTACTTCAGTTTCACCTTCCTCTTGTTCCTCATCGGAACTAACATACTCAACATCATTTTCAGCATCCTCTAGAATTCCATTCTCATTTAAAATAAGATGCAAGTTATTAAGACACTTAGCACCTATTTTGTTATTACCACTCATAGGAAATTCTAGGCCTTCAAGAGGCACACCAAACTTTTTAAATATATGGGTTAACAAGCCACCATATCCAATCATCGTTTTCTTCTCAACACAATTGGCCAAATGAGAAATCATCAAAGAAGGAAAATTGATTTTTATATGATTTGCTAAACAGTAAATCAAAGTAGCATCCCTTAAGTTCACTTCACTACGCTTCGACCTCCGAGGCAAAATAAACCTCCTAGCAACATTGTATAATAATTTATGAAGTGGACATAGAGAATTGTGACTAAAACGTTTTTTATCATTAATCCCTAAAAATTTTAGCACGGTTTTTTCATTAATTCCTGAAAAAACTATTTTTGATCCAACTTAATAAGTGTCGAAACCTACAGCAGGTACTCCAAACCATTCACCTAACATCAAACTATTGAACTCAATTTTAACCTCCTTCACAGTACTTGAACACACGCCATTATCAATCGAAAAATTACTTATAAATTCTCGCATCAAATATGGATACATTGAATTGCAAGATAAGTCATACATAAGTACCTCCCATCCTTGATTACTCAAGATCGCATGCAATTGAGGGAAAGAAGTTGTTTCATACCAGTACTTGTCGAGTCCAAAACCAGCAGACATTTCTTTGGAAATTTCTTCAGCACTATCAGGGTCCACTTGCTTGGCCCTCTTTACTGGTCGACTAGATGAAGTTCCTTTGGAGTGGGTTTTCTTTGTGCCTCCTTGCATGGGTTTAGGAGTGGTTGATCTTTGGCGTTTTTGAGAAGAGGATTGTGGAATTACAGTGGGTGAAGGATGAATAACCTTTAAAGGCTCGGGTTGGATGAATTTAGGGCTTTTCCCTTTGCTCATTGATGATAATCTTGGCAATTTCATGGTTGTTGGTAGGGATGAAGGAAAGAAGTTGAGAGAGGTAAGAGTAATGGTTTGACGGTTTTGGTGAGTTAAAGAAGGAGTTGTACTTTGGTAATAATGGTTATTGTGATGGATGTGACGTGAGAAGTGGGTTATAAAGGGTGTGAAGGGACGGTTATGAAAAGAGAGTACAACTTCTTGAATTAGTTTTAGTGTATGAACCGAGTGAGGTAACGAAAAGTTTAAGTGTAAGTTCGTTGAATTTGTCGATTAAGATAACTACTTTCCGAAACACCTCGATGATCCGTCTTCCATTTTATAAAATAATGTTGGCTCACCAAAATAAATTAAAAATAAAGAAAATGCTGGAATTTGTGGAAAATAAAATATTTTTGTGATTTTTGAAAAATAATTTATAATATGTGGGTAATAATATAAAATAATAATATATAATATAAAATAAGTTTATGCTACTTGGTCTAATCAGTTCAAACATGCAAGCAATCAAGATTAAGTTTAAGACATAAATTTAAATAGAAGCATACCCAAATCTCGCAATGATTGAACGATCAATCTTGGTTGTTGTGGTTGATTAAACCCTTCCAAGTTTTCAAGATGTTTTGAGGAGTAATACTAGCATTAAACTTTAGTGAAGCTTGATCATACCTAGCTCCAACCTCATCTTTTCAAATTGTTCTCTTGGAAGCGGTTTGGTCATAATATCTGCAACTTGATCACTAGTATTGACATGTTTAACAATAATATTTTTATGCTCTACGTTATCCTTAAGAAAATGGTGTCTAATATGAATATGTTTAACTCTAGAATGATGCACTGGATCTTTTGAAATGCAAATAGAACTCATATTATCACAATAAATAGGAACACATTCAAGTTTAATACCAAAATCTCTTAGCTGTTGTTTAATCCAAAGCATTTGGGAACAGCAGGCTGCTGCTGCCACGTATTCAGCTTCTGCAGTGGATAAAGCTACTGTGTTCTGTTTCTTGGAACTCCATGATACCAAACAAGATCCAAGAAACTGTACCATTCCTGAAGTGCTTTTTCTATTCACAAGATCACCTGCATAATCTACATCACTATACCCTTGCTTTGTTTCTTACGATTGTTCCATGTTCATCTAGCTTGTTCCTGAATACCCATTTAAGTCCAATTATCTTCTTGTTCTTCGGTTTAGGTTCCAAGTGCCATACTTTGTTTCTTTCAAACTCATTCAACTCGTCTTGCATAGCTACCACCCAATCCGAATCTTGTAAGGCTTCTTCACGATTCTTGGGTTCCATTGTTGAAAGAAAAGCAAAGTGTGCACAAAAGTTTCTCATTTGTGACCTCGTTTGTATTCCTTTGTTCATGTCGCTTATGATCAAGTCAAGTGGGTGTGATTTTTGCTGTTTCCATGGTCTTGGAACAAAGTCTCTGGTGGAGACAGATGTGGAAGCAGGCTCACTGACTTGATTCTGATTTTATTCACCATCAGTTCTTTCTTCTTGATTTTCTCTTGGGATAACTGGATTAGGAACTGCAGGCTGTTCCTGTTCTGCATGTGGCTCCTGTTCTTGATTTGGTTCAGCATTCTGAACCTGTTGTTGTTCTTCTTGATCTTGCTCCTTTTGTATAAGTTCTTCATCATCCAAATCAGCAAGACCTATCTTAAAATCACCTGTTTCTTGTTCACTTGTCATAAAGTTAGTTTCATCAAATATTATGTGAACAGATTCCTCAACACACATGGTTTTCTTATTATAAACTCTATATGCTTTACTATGAGATGAATAGCCAAGAAATACCGCTTCATCACTTCTTTCATCGAATTTACCTATATTTCGGTTTCCATTAACATGCACAAAACATCGACATCCAAAGACTCGAAAATATGAAATATTAGGTTTAATTCCTTTAAATAATTCGTAGGGGGTCTTAGAAGTGATAGGTCTAATTAATACGCGATTTAATATATAGCATGCAGTATTAACGGCTTAGGCCCAAAAATTTCTAGGTAAACCACTAGCAATTAACATAGTTCTAGCCATTTCCTCTAAAGTTCTATTTTTACGTTCAACAACACCATTTTGTTGTGGTGTTCTAGGTGCGGAGAAATTGTGACTTAAACCATGCTCATTACAATAATCCATAAACTTTGAATTTTCAAATTCTTTACCATGATCCGATCTTATGTGGACTAGTTGATTGTTACTAGATTTCTGAATTTTAGTAGCAAATGCAACAAATTCATCAAAGGCCTCGTCTTTGTTAGATAAAAATAAAGTCCATGTAAATCTACTGTAATAATCAACTATAACAAAAACATATCGCTTACCGCTGCGACTTTGTATTCTCATTGGTCCACAAAGATCCATATGAATTAATTCAAGTGGTCTTGAGGTGGTCACGACATTTTTAGGTTTAAAAGATGACCTTGCATGTTTTCCTTTAGCACAAGGATCACATACTTCATTCTTTTGAAATTTAAGGGACGGTAATCCTCTTACTAGGTCTTTAGATCGTAAATTATTAAGCAATGAAAAACTAGCATGACCTAATCTTTTATGCCAAAGAAGAGGGTCATCTTCTATAACGCTTAGACATGTTAGACTGGTTTTAGGAACAGTGTGCAGGTCCACCACGTAGGTGTTCCCTTTTCTGATCCCTTCCAGAATGATGTCTCCTGTGTCGTTCGTAGAAATGATACACTTATCAGAAGTAAAGTTTACAGAGTTACCTTTGTCGCAAAATTGAGAAATACTTAAAAGATTGTGCTTTAAATTCTCGACCAAAAATACATTATCTATAGCATGGGAACTTGACCTTCCTATCTTGCCTTTTGCAATGATTTCACCTTTCATGTTATCGCCAAAGGTCACCGTTCCTCCATCATAGGCTTCTAGTGAGAGAAATTTTGATCTATCGCCTGTCATGTGCTTAGAACAGCCACTGTCGAGATACCATGAGCTGTTCCCCCTCACTAGAACCTGCAAAACGAAATTAGTTAGAGGGTGAAACCCAGCCATCCTTGGGTTCCATGTCGATTATACAAGAATCATATTTCTTAATCCAAACTCTATCGACATATATTTGATTCGTTTTGTTATGCTGTTCCCTTTTTAAACATTGATGTTTCAGGTGCCCGGTTTTGCCACAAAAGGAACAGACTTTGTTACTTGGGAGATCAACGTAGACCTTTTTCCTTTTATCATGTTTGTCATATCCTAGACCTTCGGTTCCTTTAGTTTTAGCCACATCGAACCTAAAAGAATTAAGGTAGGATATTTGATCTTTACACGCTTTAAGGTCTTTTTTCAGTTTTGAGACAGATAGCTGTTTGTTTTTCCAAATTTTCGTGAGATTCTAAAATCATGCTAATTAATCTATGTTTAACCAATTTAAATAAATAATTAGAAAATGGATCAGTAGACAGTACCTCTTTTCCTTTAGCCTTTTCATCATGCGTCGCCATGAGACATAGATTGGCTACTTCTTCTTCTTCAACGGGAGCTTTGGTTTCGGTCTCGCTTTCGGATTCTCCCCATGCAGCTATCATGGCTTTGCGTAAATCGGCTTTGTTGAAGTTTCCTTTTGTAGGTTGTATTCCTGTTTCTCTTGCTTTCCCTTTGCCTTTCTCATTTTTCCATAATGGGCAATCCTTGATTAAATGCTTGGTACTTCCACATTTGTTGCATTTATAAGTTTTGGAATTTGAAGTTCCTCTTTCCTTGTTGTTTCTTTGATTCTTATACTTGTTGTTCCTGAAGAACTTCCTGAACCTACGTACCAGTAAGGCTGCCTCTTCCTCGTCAGTTTCTGATTCTTCTTGATCGTTTGTTGTCAGAGCCAAACCCTTGTTCCTGGAACTGTCCGCTGTTCCCAAATGTAATTCATGAGTCATAAGGGAACCAACCAACTCTTCCAGACTAAATTTTGTGAAATCTTTAGATTCTTGAATGACTGTGACCTTTGCTCTCCAACGATCATCTTGAGGTAGGCTTCTTAGGATTTTTCGCACTTGTTCATCTGAGGGAATTAGCCTTCCAAGGGAGACAAGTTCATTCGTGATATTCGTGAACCTTGTAAACATTTCTTGAATGCTTTCTTTAGGTTCCATCACAAATCTTTCGTATTTGGACATGAGCAAATCAATCTTGGAACGCTTAACTTCACTCGTTCCTTCGTGGGTAACTTCCAGCAGATCTCAAATTTGTTTGGCGGTTCTGCATCCCATAATGCGATTATGTTCATTTGGACCAAGCCCACAATGAAGCAATTTAATAGCAAGAGCGTTCATTTCCATCTTTTGAAAATCTTCTTTTTCATATTCTGTGATAGGTTTGGGAACAGTCTCGTTATTGGAGTTGGTAGTTGTTACCTCAAAATCTCCAATTTCGATAACTATCAAAACTTGATAATTTTGGGCTTTGATGAAGATCTCCATCCTGTTTTTCCAATAAGTATAGAATTTGCCATCGAACATTGGTGGACTCTGAGTAGAGTACCCTTCTTCCATGCGCTCGTTCATTTTCTACATCTCTAATATACCAAGATACGGCTCCAGGGTTTCCTGATCAAATGAGGAACAGGGCTCTGATACCAATTGTAGACACACTTAGAGACAATGAACAGTAACAAGAGGGGGGGTGAATTGTTACTTGCGCCCTTTGAGTATTTTTAGCCCTTTTTATTGCGGAATTTGAATAACGAAAATACTCAAGACAATATAAAAGAAAACTATAAAGGAACACCAAGATTTAACGTGGGAAAAAGAACCACGACCTACTAGGGATTTCTCTTCTCTATTATTTTATGTAAATCACTCCTCTCTTACATAAAATAACTTCTCCTCTCTACTCTTTTTCTTCTCTCGGTAACTCCTTACCGTTTCTCTTCTACTCACGGTAAACTCTTACCGTTTCTCTACTCTTCTCACGGTAACCTCTTACCGTTTCTCTATTCTCTACCCTTTAGACTTACCAAAGTCTAAATAACAAAAACTCTCAAATAAACCCTTTACAAGATTTATCTAAAATGGATGAATCATATCAAGAATAGCACAAGGATTAAATCTTGAAATTAATTAGCAATTAAAATCAATCAAGATTTCCTCTCCTTTATTTTGTAAACCTCACGAAATATTTTTGGGCATAATATTTTCGGAAAAATAAATCTCTCAAATGATCACCAAATTGTGCCGGTTGAATAAAAATCCTTTATATAGATTTTTAGATTTAATTTGCCCATAATCCCATGATCCGAAATAGTGGGAGTTGAGGGCTTAGTTTACGCGTGAGAGTGATAGGAAAGCTTGGTAGTTACTCCAAGTTTTCTTGTCCTTTTAGCTAAAAATAGCTAAGACAATTTAAGAAAACTTATTTTAAGATCCCAAATTTAAGGAATAATTTTAGGAGTTAGTTAAATTAATTTCTTAATTAATTTCCTTGTGCATTCTAGACTAATTCACCCGTACAACAAATCTAAATAAGAAAAATAAAAATGAAAAATTATTTTCCTAATTATTTTTGTTGACTGCTCCTCTGACCGCTGATTCTGGGAACACTGCACTGTCTCCAATAGACCAATTTTCGAATTCTGACTTGATCTTGGAACAGTTAATAAGTAATCCCTTTTCAACGCTTAATGGTCCATCGACGACCCTTATAAAGATCGGATATTTGACCTAACAAAACAATCTCAAAGACAAATTACGTTTGTTTAATAAAGTTTACGTTATCATCAAAACTAAATGGGCCAACAATTATTATTATTAGTTGTATAACTATACTACTATTCGTATTAGTAGATTATTAGTAGTTTATTATTTATTTAGTCGTATTTGCTATATTAATGCATTATCAGTCGTACGTATTAGTGTTTCATTAGTATAATATTAGTTGTATAAGTATATTACTACTCGTATTAGTAGATTATTAGTACAATATTAGTTATTTAGTCGTATTAGTCGTATTTATGCATTATTAGCCGTACGTATTAGTGTTTCATTAGTATAATATTAGTTGTATAAGTATATTACTACTCGTGTTAGTAAATAATTAGTACTATATTAATTTTTTAGTCGTATTAGTCTTATTAATGCATTATTAGTTGTACATTTTAGTGATTCATCAGTATAATATTAGTTGTATAAGTATATTACTACTCGTATTAGTAGATTATTAGTACTTTATTAGTTATTTAGTCGTATTAGTCGTATTAATTCATTATTAGTCGTACGTATTAGTGTTTCATTAGTATAATATTAGTTGTATAAGTATATTACTACTCGTATTAGTAGATTATTAGTACTTTATTAGCTATTTAGTCATATTAGTCGTATTAATGCATTATTAGTCGTACGTATTAGTGTTTCATTAGTATAATATTAGTTGTATAAGTATATTACTACTCGTATTAATAAATTATTAGTACTTTATTAGTTATTTATTTGTATTAGTCGTATTAATGCATTACTAGTCGTACGTATTAGTGTTTCATTAGTATAAGATTAGTTATATAAGTATATTACTACTCGTATTAGTAGATTATTAGTACTTTATTAGTTATTTAGCCGTATTTTTAGTTATATTAGTGCATTATTAGTACTTTATTAGTTATTTAGTCGTATTAGTCGTTTTAATGCCTTACTAGTCGTACTTATTAGTGTTTCATTAGTATAGTATTAGTTGTATAAGTATATTACTACTCGTATTAGAAGATTATTAGTACTTTATTAGTTATTTAGCCGTATTTTTAGTTATATTAGTGCATTATTAGTACTTTATTAGTTATTTAGTCGTATTAGTGTACTATTAGTCGCATTAGTATAGTATTAGTCGTATTATTAGTCATATTATTATTAATATTATTATTATTATTATTATTATTATTATTATTATTATTATTATTATTATTATTATTATTATTATTATTTATTATTATGAGTGTATTAGTATATTAGTATATTAGTATATAAAGTATTAGTCATATTCATGTAGTAATATTAGTATTTTTATTAGGAAAAATTACCCAGAATAATACAACCTTTCACTGATTTCCCAAGAATAATACAAACTTTCAATTAACCACCAATAATACGAACTTTGACATGCATTTTCCGCTGGCATACATGACCTGTTTATAACCAGTAGTACAGTTCTTTTTTTTTACCGTTGCTCAGCAGGTTTCATCTCGTATTATTGGTGGTTAATTGAAAGTTCGTACTACCGGTTGAAACCTGTTGAGCAACGGTCAAAAAAAGACTTGTACTACCGCTTATGAACGGGTCATGTATGCCAGCGGAAAATGCATGTCAAAGTTCGTATTATTGGTTGTTAATTGAAAGTTCGTATTATTCTTGGAAAATCAGTGAAAGGTCGTATTATTCTGGGTAATTTTTCCTTTTTATTAGTGTATTAATATATTATTACTTGTATTAATATATTATTATTACTCGTATAATTATTTTATTATTAATTGTATTAGTGTATTATAGTACATTAATTATTAGTTGGTTAGTTGATTAGTAAAAAAGAAGAAAAGCAACAAAATGCTACACATAAGATTCAAACACAAGACCTGCTGGACATAAGCGAAATCACTTACCAACAAAGACAACTACCTATACATGTTATAATACAGCGCCTAACATTTATAAATTAATCCTCCATGCCAATATTAGGATAAAATAATTACTTAACACCACCGACCAAATACCAACCACATTTTAGTCGGAAAATGGTCGAAAATTTTTCCGACTAAAATTCAGTCGGAAGTTGGTCGGAAAATAATTATGATTTTTATTTTTTTATTTAAATTGCGACCAAAACCAAATTTAGTAGCAAAATAGTCGGAATTTCCGACTAACATGTGTTAGTCGGAAAATTAGTCGGAATTTCCGACTATTTCGGTTAGTCGGTAGTTTTTTGGTCGGTAAGTTGCATTTTTTTTGTGTAGCCCTATCCCTGGTCAGGTCCTTGGAGAGATGAAGCTCATGCATGTCACTCTTGATCTACTCCTTCCACGTTCTTCTAGCTAGGTCTTTCTGGACTTCTCTTTCCCTCTACTATGATGAATTCGATCCTTCTTACTGGGGCGTCATATGTTTTTCTCTGCACATGTCCAAACCATCTTAACTTGTTATTCTCTCGCATCTTTGTGGAGATCGGTGTAACCCCTAACTTCTCCCTAAAGTCATGGTTTCTTATCCTATGCATCATGGTATTACCACACATCCACCTCAGCATACGCATCTCTGTTATTTCCATCCTCTGTTCGAGGACCTTCTTTACGGGCCAACATTCTGTTTCATATAACAATGCCGACCTAATTGCAACGCGGTACAATTTACCTTTTAATCTCATGGGGAAATTTTTATCACAAAGCACCCCAGATGCTGCTCGCCATTACGCCAACCTGCTTGTATACGATTAGTAACGTCTCCATCAATCTCCCCACACTGTGAATCACTGATCCCAAGTACTTGAACTTGCACGTGCGTGCAACATCCTCTCCCCCTATGGTCACCTCTGGCTCCCCGATCGATTATGTCCCACTGAAATTACATCGCAAGTATTCAATCTTCGTACGACTTCTACGTAACCCCTTACCCTCCAAGGCTTCCCTCCACTCTTCCAATTTACAATTAGCCTCCTCTTCAGTTTTTGCGGTCAAAACCATGTCATCGGCGAAAAGCATGCACCATGGTACGGATTCCCAGATGGACTTAGAAATTTCTTCCATAATGACCGTAAAGATGAAAGGACTTAGTGCTGATCCCTGATGTAGTCCCACTTCAATTGGAAAAGAGACTATGTCATGTCCATTGGTGTATGTTTGTTAGTCGCTACTATGTCATACGTGTCCTATATTGCCTCAATGTACCTTCATGAAATACCTCTATTCTTGAGGCTATCCCCAACGACGCTTTGTGGTATACTATCGTATGCTATCTCCAGATGCAAATCCTTCTTTCGCTCCCTAAACTTTTCCATCAGTCTCCTCAAAACGTGAATCGCCTTGGTGGTTGATCTTTCCGGCATTAATTCGAATTGATCCTCTCTAATTACCGTCTCTCGTCTTGTTCTTCTCTTGATCACTCTTTCCCACAGTCCGCAAACTTGTGCATCACCCTTGTTTTTAAACAGTAGGACTAGTGTGCTAATCCTCCAATCTTCTGGCATCTTACTGGACCTCAAGGTGGCATTAAAAAGGTTTGTGAGCCATTAAACTCCCTCCTCTCCTAAACCCATCCACACTTTAATTGGAATGTTATCAGGTCCAACTGGTTTTGATCTCCCCATTTTTTTGAGAGCTTTTTTTACTTCGATCGTGGTAATAACAGTGATCGACCTATGATCATGAGCCCTTTGGAAATCTGAAATTTTTTGAATTTCCTCTTTTTGACCCTTAGTGTCATTGAGCAATTGGAAAAATTATTGATGTCATCTCATCTTTATGTCCTCTTGTCTAAGGAGTACTCGTCCCCCTTCATCCTTAATGAACTTCACTGGTCCTAAGTCCTCCTTCTGCCTTGATCTTACTTTTGCGAACTTATAAATAAACTTCTCCCATTCTTTGGTCTCAAGCTTTTGATAGAAGTCTTCAAACGTGCGATCTTTTGCCTTTGCTACTGCTTTCTTAGTCACCCGTTTTGCTTCTTTATACCTCTCATTCTTATGTGCATATCTTCTCTTTCCGTGCAAGCCATGAACTCCTTGAATCTCCTGTTATTGTCCTTTATCTTGTTTCGTACTTCTTCGTTCCACCACCATGACTCTTTGTGCTACTTAGTTTAATCTGTCGACACCCCTAATGTCTCTTTTGCAACCTTTTGAATGGTTTTCGCCATGGTCTACCACATCTGATTTGCATCGTCCGATATACTTGGGTAACCCGACGTCTTGATCTTGTTTGCCACAATTGATACCATATCTCCTTTAAGGCTTCCCCACATGATCGTTTGCCTGACTTTTACATCCGTCTCGGTAATTTTTCTCTTCATATGAAACACTAAAACTAATAACCTATGTTGGGTGGGCATCTGTGTACCTAGCACGACTCTATAATCCAGACATGAGTTTTGATCAACCTTCCGTACTAAATTAGTCAATTTGGGTTGCAGGCCCACTACTCTTGTATGTAATCAAATGCTCATCCTTCTTGCTAAAGATCGAGTTTGCTATGACTAACTCCTTTGCTAACGCAAACTCAAGCAGGATCTCTCCACTTTCGTTTTTTACACCATAACTAAACTCGCCATGAACTGGGTTAAAGTTATCTGCCCCCTTATAGGTGTCCATTGAAGTCTTCTCCTATAAAAAAAATTTATCGGTAGGGATGGTATCTATAAGATCGCCTAGATTAATCCAAAACTCAAGTTTCACTTCTTCATCTAACCCAACTTGCAGCTCATACGCACTAATGATTGATATGACCTCTTCTCTCACTACCATTCTAAGTAGCACAATCCTATCACTGTGTGATACCCCATATTTAGCTTGAAAAGAGATTGATAGACTACTTATATCAACAAGGTGCATCTTCTTTTCTAGGGAGCCCATTTGCTAAGAACTCCACAGTTAAGCGTGCTTGGTGTGGAGTAATCTTAGGATGGGTGACCTCTTGGGAAGTTTTTCGGGTGCGCACGAGTGAGGCCAAAGTGCGCTGGAAAGACTTGTGTTGGTCTGTGGGGCTAGCCTACAGTCTCCATGAGTAGTCACCGGTGGTCCGTTGGGCCGGGGTGTTACAAATGGTATCAAAGCAACCCTGCGACTGTGGCTGATTGTGTGTTCAGTGCACCTAGCGGGGGAAAAGATCCTGAAATGACGGTCCAACGAGGACGTTGTATTATTAAGTGGGGGTGAGTATGATACCCCAGATTTAGCTTGAAAAGAGATTGATAGACTACTCATATCAACAAGGTGCATCTTCTTTTCTAGGGAGCCCATTTGCTAAGAACTCCACAGTTAAGCGTGCTTGGTGTGGAGTAATCTTAGGATGGGTGACCTCCTGGGAAGTTTTCCGGGTGCGCACGAGTGAGGCCAAAGTGCGCTGGAAAGACTTGTGTTGGTCTGTGGGGCTAGTCTACAGTCTCCATGAGTAGTCACCGGTGGTCTGTTGGGCCGGGGTGTTACACACTGCACCTCTTAACTTCTACCACTTGCTTTAGGATATCATTAGCTACAGCCTACAAGAATTCCAACTCCACTTCGCTTTCCATCCAAACCTGCATACCATATCTTAAAACTTTTTATTAATTATACTTTTCATATTTAATCGTTTTCACATTTTTCTTAAGTAATTATTATTAGTTTCCATTTATCTAATATACAATTATACTATTAGTATTTTATTATAGGGAAATTCCACATGGTAGCATCGAGTTTTGCTGAAATGCCAGTGGTAACACTTTTTTAAGAAAATTCCACATGGTAGCATCCAATTTATGCGCTATCTAATTACCGTAGCATTGTCCGTTAAGTTCTTGTTAAATTCCGTTAAATTCATTATTTTGTAAGTTTTTTTCCACATGGTAGCGTCCAGTCTTTGTTAATTTACTATTTTAACTTTTAGTTAACCATTTTAATGTTTAATTCACCGTTTAATTCATTAATGCTCATAAATGTTTAATAATTTTATTGAAAAATTACGAGAATCTATCTGATTGGGTCGAAACAAATACTTATTTGCCTATTTTTCGATACATTAACCGAAAGAAGATATTTGACGTCATTTTTATCTATCATAATGATTTTTTTGTTTTCAAAAAACGGATGTCGCAATTACCCTTATGGGGTAACTCTTTCGAAAATCTGGTCGAAACAAGTACTTATTCGCCTATTTTTTGATACGTAAACCGAAAATGATATTTGACGTCATTTTTACACATCATAATGATTTTTTTTTTGAAAAAACAGACGTCGCTACTAATCTTATGAGATTAAAAATATACTCTTTCGAATAATATTAACATTTAATTCACCATTTTAATGTTTAATATTAACATTTAATTCACCATTTTCATGTTTAATTAATTTACCCTTATGGAGTAAATGTTATATTATTTTACGCAAAAATAATATTAACATTTAATTCACCATTTTAATGTTTAATCAATCGGTCAAAAGAAGTACTCTTTCGAATAAGTACTTGTTTCCACCGAATTTTCAAATGAGCTATCTCATAAGGATATTAGCGAAGTCCGTTTTTTTAAAAAAATCGTTATGATGTGTAAAAATGACGTCAAATATCATTTTCAGTTTACATATCGAAAAATAGGCGAATAAGTACTTGTTTCGACCGCATTTTCGAAAGAGTTACACCATAAGGGTACTTGCGACATCCATTTTTTGAAAAAAAATCGTTATGATAGATAAAAATGACGTTAAATATCTTCTTTCGGTTTATGTATCGAAAAATGGGCAAATAAGTACTTGTTTCGACCCGATTAGATTGTTTCTCATAATTTTTGAATAAAATTATTAAACATTTATGAGTTTTAATGAATTAAACAATAAATTAAACATTAAAATGGTGAACTAAAAGTTAAAATAGTAAATTAACAAAAACTGGACGCTACCATGTGGAAAATAACATACAACATAATGAATTTAACGAAATTTAACAAGAACTTAACGGACAATGCTACGGCAATTAGATAGTCCATAAACTGGATGCTACCATGTGGAGTTTTCTTAAAAAAGTGCTACCACTGGCATTTCATCAAAACGCGATGCTATCATGTGGAATTTCCCTTTATTATAATGGCAGTCTTTAATGATTTGCATTATTTCTTAATAAATCCTTATATCCTTATTTGTTAATTTTCAATTTTAAATTTTTTATATGTTAACAGGTAAAACGACGTTAGTGAAAGAAGTTCAGTCTAAAGCTAAAGCAAATTTTGATACAATTACAATGGCTGCAATTTCCGAATTTCAGAATATTGAACGTATTCAAGATCAATTAGCAGAAGGAATGGGTTTACCTTTGGGTAATGTGCGTACTCCGACTGAAAGAGCAAAAAAGTTGTATAACATGTTATTGCAAAAGGAAAGTGATCAAGGAGGAATGAAAAGGAAAAGAAAGATACTCATAATATTGGACAACATGTGGCACAAACTAAATCTAAGTGAAGTAGGGATACCTTTTGTGAGCACAAATGAGTTTTGCTGCAAGATTTTGGTGACAAGCAGAGACAAAATTGTGTGTGAAATGATGGGTATAAAAGATGATGACATAATTGAGCTAGGTTTGCTTAGTGTCAATGAATCTAAGAAACTCTTTCAGCATCATGTCAATAAAACAATTGACGAAGGGGATTATAAATTAGTTGCACAAAAGCTATTGGAAAAGTGCAATAGGTTGCCGCTCAATATTATGACAACAGCCAATATGTTAAAGGAAAAAGATTTATCAACGTGGCAATATTTTGTTTATGAGTTAGAGAAGCCTACCTCAACTGAATTGAGTAGAATGCATAGTGAGACCTACAAAATTCTAGAAACAAGCTACAAATGTTTAGAAAGTGAAGAAAAGCTTACATTTTTTTTACTTGCTTGTTTATCTCCCCATGATTCAAGCATATCCATAGATAACTTGATGAGATATGGTGTGGGGTTAGATTTGTTTCAGAATGTTGACAAACTCTCCGAAGCCTTGGAACAAGCATCTAAATGGGCTCGAGAACTGGTTTCTTCATCCTTGCTGTTGAAAGATGATGGCTCTGAATTAATCTATTTAAAAATTCATGATGATGTTCGAACATCTGCTATATCATTTGCTGAAAAAGGTAATGTGTTGTGATTTCTTGTAGTTCAATTAATTTATACTTCTTCGCTTCTAAAATACTCGCTATATAATGGTTATTGATATTATTTATCGTTCAAGCTTATTTTATATATTACGGCTTATATGTAAGAAAAAATATAGTGAACTCAAAAAGTGAAAGTAATATTTAAGTTAAAGGAAAGTAATATTGAGATAACAAAATGAGGTGAAGAAAATACTATGCTAAGTTCATGCCATTAAACCAAAAAGTGAACTCAAAAACATTGATCAAAACCATTTTTTACCAATTAAAGATCTAATTTCGTCCAAAAATTACTAATCATACTATTAACTAAATTAGGAACCGGAAAAATTCCATATGGCATCCTTACAATGATTTGCCACATGAAATAATAAAATAAGTTATTTGCCATATTTCTTAAATTATAAAGTTAATTTATACAAATAACTATTAAAATTGAGTGTTTTCATTGAATAATATCTCTGGTTTTCTTTTTTTAATGTATACGATATATGATTTATATATGCCAATGCTAAAAAAAACCATGCAATACACATGATTTTACACTAGTATTGTATATTGTTAATGTTAATGTGTTCAATGCCAGTAATAGAAGATACTAAAATAAGGTGAAGAAAATAAGAATAAAAAGTATCATACAAAAATAAATTAATAATAACTCATTGTCTTTGACTACATTGTCTGTAGACAAGCAGCAGCACAAATTTTTAGTAGAAGCAATTCCTGGATGGATAAGCAAGGAGAGCTTCAATAAGTACACAGCAATTTCATTGTTGTCTGGTGCCCATGACTTTTCTCGTCTCAATGCAGTCAAGGCTGAATTGCTTCAAATTTTGCTATTGAAAGGCATCCTATATTCGGACACCTCGAAACTTTCTGATGGTTTCTTTCAAGGAATGCCAAACTTGAAGGTTTTGCATCTGTTATATATGAACTTGGAGTCGCGGTTACCGGCATCAATAGTTGAACTCAAAAATCTCAAGACACTACAGTTGGAGCAGTGTCAACTTGGAGATATCAGTTTGATGTGTATGTTAACAGAACTTATTGTTGTGAGTTTACGTGATTCAAGTATGGAGGAATTGCCTGCTGAGATGGGAAAGTTGGTTAATCTTCGTATTCTAGACATGCGTGAGTGCAGATTTAAGTCTCTTACAAATACCAAGGTTATAGCGAGGCTTTCGTCTTTAGAAGGACTTTACTTAATTTACAAGTTTAATGAGTGCGCAACTGATCATGAGTTTAATGAGTTGCCTCACTTGAATTTACTTGAAGTAGAGTACCGACTTAATCCGAATAATTATAATCTCATACACATCCCACTAAGCCGCTTTTTCGAACATCTGGACAAATTTTGCATAGTTTTCACCATAGATAAGGAGTGGCATGCTGTTTTTAGTAGGAAACATAAGTTTCGGCGTCCTTGGCCTTGTTGGGATTGGGTGTTGTCGGGTTTTAGGTCTGCTAATTTATTAGATATTCAAGCCTTAAAAGACAGCAGTAGTATAGAGGCCTTAATGAAGAGAACGGAGTACTTAACATTTCAATGCTCAAAATTGAAGAAAAATCTAGTCCCTGAGTATGACAAAGACGGCTTTAAGGACTTGAAACATCTAGAGGTATCAGGTTGCAAAGGCATGGAATGTGTTATCAACACAGATATAGATGGGTCCAATAATCTCATAGCCTTTCAGAATTTGGAGTGTCTAAAGCTTGATGACTTGGATGACTTGAAGATGATATGTAAAGGCCGATGTTCCAGAATGTTCTCTAACCTACGACACCTTGAGCTTACTGACTTATCCCATCTAGAGTATGCACTGCCTTTAGCTTTGCTGCCTAAAAACTTGACTGAGATAAAGATATTCAAGTGCTCAAAGATGAAATTCATTTTCAATGACAATGGCAGTGAACATAATGAAAAGGTTTTCATTGATTTGCCTCTTTTAAAATTGTTGTCCATAGGTTCGAGTGATCTAGTCAGTTTGGTGGGGCCAGTAACAAAGGCCGACGCTTTATTCAATACAAAGGTAAGCTAGCTCAATGCATCAACGAAGTTCATTTCTTTAATTTCATTCTTATTTGATAAACAACTTTGTTTGTAACATGTGATACTTAGTTTTCATGACCATCTTTCATTTGTAGCTATTGAAAGTCAAAACTTGATTTGTATCTGATGAATCCATGTACACACATTTTGCTTTAAAATTTTTGCAGATCAACTGTCCATCATTAGAGCATTTGACGGTGGATTCGTGTTCTACGACAATGTATCTCTGGAGCAAAGAACTTGATATATCTAGTTTTCGAAACTTGAAAATATTACAGATCTATCAATGTATGGGTTTGCAAAGTCTGAGATCAACCTCGGTATTATGTGCTTTAGTGCAGCTCGAAAGTTTGAGAGTAGCATCGTCTACGGGGTTGCAAACAATCATCACTGAAGAAACAGAAGAACAAAAGACTATGGAGTTTCGACAATTAAGGGAACTTGAGCTAGACCGCCTAGATAGTCTGAAGAGCTTCTATGGAGGTAGTAATCGAGTAAAATTCCCTAAACTGAAGAGCCTGAACATGTACAATCTTCCCAAACTGATTGCGTTTGTGGGCTCTGAAGACCCATCAACCACTTTATTCAGTGATAAGGTATTAGGGTATTCTAACTGGCTAATTAATTGACTGGTATATTTAAACACATTAAACGATTTGTATAGCAACTTAAGTGTACTGTATTGTAGGTTGAATTTCCATGTCTTGAAAGGCTGGCAGTGAATAATGTCATGAAAGATGAGGATGAGGATAGAGATGTGAAGGATGAGGATGCTCCAAAGCTGAAAACTTTGTTTGAGAGTGAGGACTTGCCAGGACTTCCCATATCATTACATTCTTTTAAAAATCTTGTCTCCCTCCATATTAGAAAATTAAATTGGAAATATGTATTTTCAAGTGATGTGGTTGCCGGGGGTTTGGAAATGCTCGAAAATCTTGAAATTGAAAGTTGTAAAAAATTGGATGTAGTTATTAGGAACGTTGAAGAGGAAGGAGGTGACAATGATAGAGTTGTGATGTTCCCTCGGCTCAAGACTTTAAACTTATCGAAGTTGAATATTCGGAGTTTCAGCACCAGATCGTATTCCACATTGCATTTTTCATCACTTGAGTTTCTAACGATATGTGATTGTAATAAATTAGAAACATTCTGGTCAGGACCCGGACCCTTTGCAGCTCCAAAACTAAAAAGATTACAGATTTGCATTTGCATAAATATGAAGTGGTTTCTATCTGGAGAGTTAACTCAGGTTGTTGAGTTATTGTCTCTGCAAGAAGTTGCAATCATTAGTGCATGTTGTATGAAATCGTTTTCTGCCACACCTTTGAAAGCACCGAAATTAAGACAACTGTCTATAGATTATTGTAAAGACATGGAGTGGATTTTACCAGGATATCCAAATCATGATGATGTTCTTGATTTGCCATCTTTGGAGATACTTATTATTTATGATTCCAGGTTGCAGACATTTTCAACCGGACCACTGAAGGCACCCAAGTTAACTCACATAAGAATTGATGGCAGGAACATGGGAGAATTGGAATTTAAACAATTTCTTGAAGGATACAAACCAAAAAGGTATATGCACTAATGTTAAGACCAGCAGCTCATGGCATTCACCAAGCAGCATACCAGCAGCATTTCAGCACTATCCTTTTTGCAGAAATAGCAGTAGAATATTCCTCTGACTAATAGTCCATAGTACAATATGCAAGCTGTCCATTAAGCCATCCAAAAACGGCTATAATTGTAGTGTAGTGCTTCTGCTTTTGGTCTATAAATAGGGCCATTCTTCTGTTTTTGTAATCAAGCAAGCATGAATGAAATGAAATCAAGCAACATCTTTTCACTAACTGTTTTATACTAATATGCACAAGCTCATCATGGTATCAGAGCAAGGCATCTAAATGACCTGCTGCCTGAGCTTGTACACCATTTTTACTCCTTTTCTTCTCTAAAAATCTGTTTTCTTTACAATAGCCATGACTACTATAGATTCAACTAGCCCACTTTACTTACATCCATCAGATGGAAGTCATTCCATAGTGGTAGAAAAGCTCACTGGAGCTGAGAACTATAGAGCGTGGAAACGTTCCTTTGAAATAGGTTTAGCTTCAAAGAGGAAGCTTGGTTTTGTTAATGGCACAACCATTAAGGATGCTTCTGATTTAGCAAAACAGGAGGCATGGGACACTTGTAACAACATGGTGATCTCATGGCTTCTAAATAACATTTCTGATTCTATTAAAAAGTCTGTTATGTTTTTAGATGATGCCTCCACTATTTGGAAACAACTTGAACAACGTTTTTCTATTATTCATGGGTCTAGAAAATATAAGTTGAGCAAAGAAATCTTTGAAACTAAACAGAATGGGAAATCAATTTCAGAATATTATATTCAAATGAGAGTTTTATGGGAAGAGCTTGATTCTTTAAATGCCCTCCCAACTATCACCAACATTACTAATGAAATCAGAAACTTTCTTAAAATTTTACAAACTCAGATAGATGAACAAAAGTTGTTTCAGTTTCTTAATGGGCTTGATGACTCATTCTCTGCACATAGAAGTCACCTTCTTATGCAACACCCTCTACCCTCTGTGGACGAGGCTTGCAATATGCTGCAGCAAGAGGAAAGCCAACGTGAAGTCTTAAATGAGTCCAAGTCTGACAGCACTCTTGTGATGTTTAGCAAAAATCTTGATTCTCCTCTTTGTTCTGCTTGTGGAAGAGAAGGGCACCTCAAAGACAAATGTTGGACTATAGTTGGGTATCCCTCTTGGCACCCTCTATGTCAAAAGGATGTCCCTAAAATAGCCTTCCCTAGAGGAGGCAGAAATATCAGAGGGGGTAGATGGAATAGAGGAGGCAGGAGCTCAAGGGGGGGCAGATCTGCTCATTTTTCTTCACATGAATATGCCTCTAATCATTCTTCTGCCCCATCCCTATCCCCCAAGCAAATAGAGCAACTGATGCAATTGCTGCCTACCTCTTCCAAACAACATTCCTCTGATACAGAAGAGGAAATAGATCATGCATATGCTGGAATGACCTTCTGTTATCATGCTGATGTTCATCAGGCCGCCTGGATCATTGATTCAGGGGCCTCTGACCATATGACAGGAAGCATAGGTCTTTTGCTTGATCCTGTTCATCAGCATTATCACTCCAAGATCAACTTACCAAATGGAGAAACTTCTGCTATATCTCATAAAGGTTCTGTGTGTATCAGTCCTTCCTTAACCCTCAAAGATGTTCTTCACATCCCTAGTTTCAAGCACAATTTACTATCTGTTCAAAAGCTTAGTAAGGATGAACATTGCAAAGTCATTTTTGAGCCTACTAAGTGTTATATTATTGATGATACTACTGGACATATTAAGGGCACTGGCCTAGCTCTCAATGGCCTCTACTATCTGTCTACACCTACTGCACATACACACTGTGCCACTACATCTCTTCACATTCCTGATACAGTGGTTGGTATCAAACCCATGACCACCTCTTCTTTGTGGCATAGTAGGCTTGGGCATGCTCCTATTGATAACATCAAAAGACTTCCCTCTCTCTCACATTTAACTTCTACCCCAGGTGCTGTTTGCTTAACTTGTCCTCTTGCTAAATTCACCAAGAAGACCTACTTCACTAGTGCCTCAAGAGCCTCAAAACCTTTTGCTCTTGTCCATGTTGACATTTGGGGTGCTTACAAAGTACCCACCAAAGGGCAGTACAGGTACTTTCTTACTCTTGTAGATGATTTTTCTAGGGTCACCTGGATTCAACTTTTGAAGCACAAATCTGATTTTTTTCAAGTTTTTAAAAATTTTGTTAACATGATCAAAAATCAGTTTAACACCACTATCCAAATCCTTAGATCAGATAATGCTTTGGAGTTCTCAGATCATCAATGCACTGCTTTCTTTCACACTTTAGGCATCCTTCACCAAACATCCTGTGTTGATAGACCTCAGCAAAATGGTCGAGCTGAAAGAAAGCATAGGAATGTCTTAGAGATGTCTAGAGCCTTAAGATTTCAGGCTGGCCTACCCTTGCATTATTGGGGTGATTGTGTGTTGTGTGCTGTTCATATCATTAACCGGTTACCTACTGCTGTCCTCCAATTCAAAACTCCTTATGAACTCCTTTACAATGAACTTCCCTCTTATGAGCATCTAAAAACCTTTGGTTGTCTTGCATTGGCATCCAATCCTAGTAGGACTACAGATAAGTTTTCTCCAAGAGGCATTCCCTGTGTGTTTTTAGGCTACCCTTCCTCTCAAAAGGGTTTCAAGCTCCTAAATCTCCAAACACACAAACTGTTTGTGAGTAGAGATGTTACTTTCCATGAGCACATATTTCCTTTCAAGATTTTTTCTCATTCTCCTTCTGACCATACTCCTGCAGTATCCATTAATCCTATTCCTCTTTCTGATGATTCTACACCTCCTCCCCCACCCACTGCTCCAGCCCCTCCTGCTCCTCCTCCTCTTCCGAGAAGATCCTCTAGACCAATTCAGCCTCCTCCTTGGCAAAAAGATTATGTTCTCACTGCTCAAGCTAATTTCCATACTCCTGCTCAGGTTCTGCCCTCTACTACTACATATGTTACTCCTTCTTTCTCTTGTTTCATGTCTCATACTCTTCATCAAAAGGATCCTATTCATTTCAAAGATGCCATTCTTGATCCTATTTGGACTAAAGCCATGAATGAAGAGCTTGCATCCCTTAAGGCTAACAACACTTGGCAGCTCACTGTTCTTCCTAAAACCAAAAAAGCTATTGGGTGTAAGTGGGTCTATAGGACTAAATATCATGCTGATGGCACATTAGACAAACACAAAGCCAGATTAGTCATCCTTGGTAATCATCAAAGACCAGGAGAAGACTATGAACAAACTTTTGCACCAGTAGCTAAAATGGTCACTGTAAGATCTTTACTTGCTGTTGCTGCTTTGAAAAATTGGTGTGTTCACCAAATGGATGTAAAAAATGCTTTTTTACATGGTGATTTGGATGAAACAGTGTACATGAGATTACCTCCTGGTTATACCAGGGATGGTTCTACAACCCATGTTACTTTACAGGGGGAGGCTCAAAGGCACAAATCTCCTCTTGTGTGCAAACTCACTAAGTCCCTCTA
Source organism: Amaranthus palmeri (assembly GCA_019776075.1). Lineage (NCBI taxonomy): Eukaryota > Viridiplantae > Streptophyta > Magnoliopsida > Caryophyllales > Amaranthaceae > Amaranthus > Amaranthus palmeri. The sequence goes on from JAAKBH010001004.1 coordinate 40,684, forward strand.
TGGACTTAAGCAAGCACCACGTCAGTGGTTTGCTAAACTAAGTACTTCTTTACTTCAAGATGGTTTTTTACAATCTAAATCAGACTACACCTTGTTTGTTAAGCATGTTTCTACTGCTATCATCGTTGTTCTAGTCTATGTGGATGATATACTAATTGCTGGGTCACATTTACATCACATTAATGCAACCAAGCAGTTCTTGCACTCTCAATTTCATATGAAGGACTTAGGTCCACTCAGGTATTTTCTTGGTATTGAGGTTGATCAAGTTCCACAAGGTTTTTTCCTTTCTCAAAAGAAGTATACTCTTGATCTCCTCCAATCCTATAACATGCAAGGTTGCAAACCTCTTAAGCTTCCTATGGATCCTAAGCTTCAACTTAATGCTGGCACCCCTTTGATGAAAGTTGAGCCCTATCAAAGATTAATAGGCAAACTCATCTATTTAACCATTACTAGGCCAGACATTTCTTACACAGTTCATGTCTTAAGTCAATTTATGCACAATCCTACAAATGTTCAATATCAAGCTGCTTTGAGAGTTCTTAGATACCTTAGTGGTTCATCCTCTCAAGGTATATTACTCACTCATACATCTAATGCTACACTAACTGCCTATTGTGACAGTGATTGGGCAGGTTGTCCAACTACTAAGAGATCCACCTCAGGCTTTTGCATCTTACTTGGAGATTCTCCCTTATCCTGGAAAGCTAAAAGGCAGACAATTGTGGCTAGAAGCAGTGCTGAGGCAGAATACAGAGCCATGGCTCTGACTGTTTGTGAAGTTCTTTGGTTAAAGCAGCTTCTAAAAGATCTTGGTTGACTCATACTTTACCTACACCTCTCTACTGTGACAACAATGCAGCTCTATCTATTGCTTCAAATCCTGTTCATCATGAACGTATGAAGCACATAGAAATAGACAATCATTTCATAAGAGAGAAGGTGCATGACAACACAATTGAACCTCAATACATCCCCTCTCAATCACAAATAGCTGACATATTCACCAAGGTTTTGCCTACATCTCAACATGCCAAGCTCTTATGCAAGCTGGGAGTTCGTTCATCCTCCTCTCAGCTTGAGGGGGAGTGTTAAGACCAGCAGCTCATGGCATTCACCAAGCAGCATACCAGCAGCATTTCAGCACTATCCTTTTTGCAGAAATAGCAGTAGAATATTCCTCTGACTAATAGTCCATAGTACAATATGCAAGCTGTCCATTAAGCCATCCAAAAACGGCTATAATTGTAGTGTAGTGCTTCTGCTTTTGGTCTATAAATAGGGCCATTCTTCTGTTTTTGTAATCAAGCAAGCATGAATGAAATGAAATCAAGCAACATCTTTTCACTAACTGTTTTATACTAATATGCACAAGCTCATCAACTAACAATTTATTTTGGTAAAGTTAGTTGCTGATTATATTGTTTTGCTCTAATACTTTTGATAAATGTGTGCGTAATAAGGCCAACAAAAGAGGAGATTTGACTGCACATAAACTCGATGAGTTTCTATTATAAAACCAATTAATAATTGGAGGAGTAGTCAATCAAACTTATATTTGTTGATCAACTTCTTTGTAAATTTCTAATGTGGGATCACACGTGATTTATTTTTTCCAACAACTTCAATTTAATTTAGGGATATTGCTTAATTGAAATTGATCATGTTGGAAATACAAAACAAAAACGTAGATATATGATTAAATAAGAAGGATTTTAAAATAAGAAGAGAAGGATTTTTGTTTGATTTTGTTTTGTAATTATATAATAAAAAAAGATACTAAGTTATATAGTAAGAACATTCTAAAAATTTATGTGTTACTTTTCTGTATAACAAAGTTACTTTTACAATTACGTGTTTTTTGGCTCAATCATGACTATATATATTTTTTTTTATTTTAGTGAAGTCAAGGGGGTAAAGTCCTTCTTACCCTTCTCATTTTCAACACCCTTATCAATTTCAACACCCTTATCATTTCCAACACCCTTCTCATTGGATTCCTCATCCAAAAATGTAAGCACAAGAGTGAAGAGGAAATCCAAAAAAGCATGTGCTAGGAAGAAACTCATGAACAAATCCAAGAAGATGGAGCAAGGTGAAGAAGGTATGACATACTCCCTTTTTCAACATTTCAAAAATGTAACGTGTTACACCTACTTTTTTTAACTAACTTATAAGTTCTGTGACATACTCCCTTTTTCAACATTTCAAAAGCGTCTAAAAGTAAACAATTTTGGCCACCACAAAGCGTCTAAAAAAAGAGTCTAAAAGTTTTGTGACACTTGATTTTTAGACGCTTGGAAAAGCGTCTAAAAGATTATTTTAGACGCAAAAAAGCGTCTAAAAGCTCCGTCCTTAGCGTCTAAAGCCCATATGTTTTTTTGTAGTGTTATGTCTCGTTATGAATAAAATCCCAAATTTGGGAGTTTTAGATTGATCCCATATTGTGCTATTTCATTTATAAATACCCTAAAGTTGGGATTTTATAATGGAAAAATTGACACTAATAATCAAACTTTTTGCTCGTTTACCATGTGAATAATTTTACTTTTAAATTATTTAATAATAATTCAATATTTATCCGTAGTTTGCTGTGAATAATCTAACATTTGTCTTAGTTTATTGGCAGCATAATCTATTATTACCTATTATTAGTAATTATATGGTGTGTCGTGGGCAAATCTATGACAAAGGTAAAATTATTAGATAATAATTCCAAAATACAATTATTTACAACGGATAGATTAAAGTTAAATTATTTATATCAATTTATTTTTAAATCAATTGTTTTTTATGTTAATTGATAAATCTTTTACATTTCTTAATAAAAATACTTTATTCTCCTTCTAGTAAGATTTTAGGGAAGGGGCGAGCAACACATAGGAGAATAAAGACAATATTAGCAAGTACGTTAAAAAAAAAGACAATTTTTGCAAGTGCTGAACTTAGAGAATAATAATATGAAGAATTACAAGTGTAGAAATTCCTGTAATTCACGATTTTTTTTTAAAATTGACATATATAAATATATGATTTTATAAAAATAAAGACAGAGATATTATGCAGTAAAAATACTCAATTTTGAAGTTATATGTATAAACAAACTTTGTAAATTTAAAAATTGTACACAATATATCAAATAATAAGGATTTTAAAATTAGAAGGATGTGAACGATTTTTATTTGATTTTGCTATGTTATAGAATAAGAATATTCTAAAATTTAATGTCAGAGTTACTTTTCTGTGAAACATAATTACTTTTACAATTATATGTTTATGGCTCAATCGTAACTATAGATTTTTTTTATTTCTATGTAAAATAAGAACATTCTAAATTTTTTTTGGCTCAATCGTGACTATATATATATATATATATATATATATATATATATATATATATATATATATATCTGTGTGTGTGTGTGTGTGTGTGTGTGTGTGTGTGTGTGTGTGTGTGTGTGTGTGTGTGTGTGTGTGTGTGTGTGTGTGTATCTATATGTATATATATATGTATATATATATATATATATATATATATATATATATATATATATATATATATATATATATATATATATATATATATATATATATATATATATATATATATATATATATATATATATATATATATATATATATATATATATATATATATATATATAGATGTAGGATCAAATGAGAAGGATTTTAAAATGAGAAGGATGAGAAGGATTTTTGTTTGATTTTTTTGGTTACTATATATCCAAAAAAGGATACTATGTTATGAAAATAGAACATTTTATAATTGATGTCATAGTTACCTTTCTGTGTAACATAGTTACTTTTACAATTATGTGTTTTTGGCTCAATCGTGACCATAGATTTTTTTATGTTAGTGAAATCAAAGGTGTAAAATCCTTCTTACCCTTCTCATTTTCAATACCCATCTCATTGGATCCCTCCCCTATATATATATATATATATATATATATATATAGATGTAGGATCAAATGAGAAGGATTTTAAAATGAGAAGGATGAGAAGGATTTTTGTATGATTTTTTTGGTTACTATGTATCCAAAAAAGGATACTATGTTATAAAAAAAGAACATTTTAAAATTGACGACATAGTTACCTTTCTGTGTAACATAGTTACTTTTACAATTATATGTTTTTGGCTCAATCGTGACCATAGATTTTTTTATGTTAGTGAAATCAAGGATGTAGAATCCTTCTTACCCTTCTTATTTTCAATATCCTTCTCATTGGATCCCTCCCCTATATATATATATATATATATATATATATATATATATATATATATATATATATATATATATATATATATATATATATATATATATATATATATATATATATAGATTTAGGATCAAATGAGAAGGGGTCTCAAAATGAGAAGGGTGAGAAGGAATCTCATCCGTCTAGATCAAATATCAATGGTCTAGATTATTGAACTCCTTGCACGCGGTTCATTAGCTTCTTGCACGCGGTTCAGCATATTTTTTACCCAGTTTTTTACATTTTATAAAGATACTATGTTCTTAGAAAAAGATACTATGTTATGAATAAGGGTTACTATGATTATGTATAGTTTACTGTGTTCTCTCAATCTTAACAGAACATCGTAACTTTTAAAAATAAACATAGTAACCTTTAATCATAACATAGTATCATTTTCTAAAGACATAGTAACCTTAAATCATAACATAAAATGGAGAAAAAATCGACAAGAAAGATGATTTTCACCCGTTGGATTTTCATAAGATCAATGGCTATAAATCCTTCTCATCCTTCTCATTTTGAGACCCCTTCTCAATGGATCTCTCCCCTATATATATATATATATATATATATATATATATATATATATATAGATATATATATATATATATATATATATATATATAGATATATAATATATATATATGTATTATATATATATATATATATATATATATATATATATAGTATATATATATATATATATTATATATATATATATATATATTATATATATATATATATATATATATATATATATATATATATATATATATATATATATATATATATATATATATATATATATATATGTATATATATATTTTTTTTTTGTCAATTAATCTGTAATATATACCAGAAAGAGAAACAAAAACAAAAGCGTTCAGGCGGAAATTAACTCCCCCCAAGCAAGCAAAAGCGCTGAAGCCCAAACAAAAACGAGAGCAACAGCCCAAAAAACCCCCCAAAGCTACCTACGTAGTTACAATCATATCAATCATCCTACTGTTAGCCCTTCCCGCTAATCTAAAGACTATACAATCAATCACATCTTTCAAAACAAGTTTATGATTATCAAAAATGCTTTTGTTTCTCTTCATCCATATGCAATAAATCATCTCCGTCCAAAGCCCAACGATAAGCTTTGCGCGATCAGTCTTCTTTTTATTAAGCTTGTTCATATGCCGAATTTCCTCTTGGAAGGACATGTCGTCGAGCCCTCGGGGGAGGAACTGGAAAAGGTTGGTTCTGATGGTTTTAGCGTTCGAGCACTCCAAAAACAGATGTTGAGTTGTTTCCCTGTCTCCTTTGCATACTCCACATAGGTCATCATCTAGTTGCTTCCATTTGCCAATTCGATCCTTTGTAGCCAAGCGATTCTGGACTGCGAGCCAAGTGATGAACCGCGCACTAGGGCTGGCCACGTTTCTAACCATAATATTTCCCCACTCAGTATTTGGCGTGTCTGCTATAAGGAGGGCGTAGGCTTTACCTATAGAAAAGGAGCCCTCGTTGGTGATCTTCTCCCAACCCCCTAGTTGCTCAAGTAAGCTGTGCTGCTTGATAATTTTTTTGAAACTCCACGAAGCATGAATGGAAGGGGTGATATCATGGATACCACAGTTTTTGAGGTAGTAACTATGGATCCATTTGACCCACAGATTATCCTTAAGCTGAGCCAGGTTCCAAAGGTGCTTAAGGAGAGCGACTCTGTTCCAAGTGTACATATCTCTAATATTGAGGCCTCCCTTAGAGTAAGGCAAGCACATTTGATTCCAAGAGACTGCGGCTTTCCTAGAGATACCCTCTTTCCCCGACCAAATGTAGGATCTACAGATGTTTTCCACCATTTTGAGAAGCTTTTTAGGGAGACAGAAAATTTGGGCCCAAAAATTAAGCATACCCCCAATCACACTACGAACAAGCTGAATTCTACCGGCATATGAGAGAAGACGAGAAGACCAGTAGCCAATCCTTCCAACAATCTTGTCAACTAGGGGTCTACAGTCCCGTGAGTTCAGCTTCTTGGAGTGGAGGGGAACCCCTAAATATCTGAAAGGGAAGGTGCCTTCTTCCATTGAGAGGAAACGTAAGATCTGCTCTTTGCTTTGGATGTCGATCCCAGCTAGGTAAGCATTACTCTTGTTTGTGTTGGCTTCCAGACCCGACGCCTTGGAAAATCTGTGAAAGGTGCACATCATGCTATTTACCGAGGAAAGATCAGCTCTGCAGAACATAAGAAGGTCATCTGCAAACAGGAGGTGGGTAATGTTGGCACGCTTACACCTGGGGTGGGAATGAAAGGCCTTTGACTCCCTTTGATTGTGCATAAGCCTGGATAAGTACTCCATCGCAATAGCGAACAGGTATGGGGAGATAGGATCACCTTGTCTTAACCCCTTCTTGGCATCAAAAGGTTTCATCGGTAGGCCGTTGACAAGAATGGAGAAGGAAACCGTGGAGACACAAGATCTGATCCAGTCAACAAACCTAGGAGGGAACCCCATTTCACTCATCACCGAGAACAAGAAAGTCCAGCTGATAGAATCATAAGCCTTCCTAAGATCCATCTTGATCATACATCTTGGGCTATTGTTTTTTCGAGTGTAGCCCTTGATGAGCTCAGCAGCTAGGAGGATATTGTCTGCCATAAGTCTCCCTGGAATAAAACCCGATTGAGCTTGGTCAATTACTCCCCCCATAACCTTCTGAAGCCTTCCTGCGAGGATGCGGGAGATGATCTTGTAAACAACAGTACAGCAAGCTATCGGTCTGAAATCCCCCACTTTGTTCGCATTCTTGGCTTTAGGGATCAAAGTAACGGACGTGCAGTTATAGGGCTGGAACATGCACCCACTGATGAAAAAGTCTTTGATGGCACTAGTGAGGTCTTCTTTGATGATATTCCAAGTCCTCTTAAAGAAGCAAGCATTAAACCCATCTATACCAGGGGCTTTATTATCATCCATTCCAAAAAGAGCATCTTTGATTTCTTTGTCTGTCACCTGTTGAATGAGCATTTGGCTGCTATTGTTATCAATCTGAGCCCCATCGCGCATCACTTTCCTATCAATACCAACTAGATTCTGGGAGGGCGAACCTTGAAGGTTTTGGTAGAAATGCATAATCTCGCTCTGAATCTCCTGGGAGTTTTTAAGCCAATTCCCCTCATTGTCTTGCAACTCATGGATACTATTAGCAGCCTGTCTCTCTTTGATGGTTGCGTGGAAATAAGCTGTATTATCATCCCCCTGACGAATCCAGGTAATTCGGGCTTTCTGATGGAGGGCTTTTTCTTCTATTTTCTTCCATTTTCTCACCTGAGCTGACACCTCTTTTTCCTGTTTGTGCAAAAGGCCATTAGAAGGATTGTCCTGCAGAGCGGTCTGTGTCTGATCAAGCTCCCTTTCCCATCTGTTGATTCTCTCTTTGATGCCCGCGAACTCCTTGGAGTGTAACTTCTTTAGGCTTCTTTTGACATTGTTCATTTTATGCCATATTTTTTGGAGCCCCGTGCCTTTCACCCTAGTTGCCCATGCTTCCTCCACGACCGTTTGGAAATCCTGGTGCTCACAGAGGTAGTTGAAGAAACGGAATGGCTTGCACTGTTTCTGCTTATATTCTTTCAGGTTCAGGATAACAGGAGTGTGGTCAGATGATTGGTGATTAGCATAGTGGGCAGTCACATAACTATAGTTGTTTAGCCACTGGAGATTTCCTATCGCATGGTCGATCTTTGTGAGTGTGCGGTTATCTCCTTCTTCTTTGTTTGACCAAGAGAACTGATGACCCCTCTCTGCAATGGGGTGAAGATCGTTATTTTCGAGCCATTGGAGCATGTCATAAGTTTCATACGTAGACACCTGCGAGCCATTTTTCCTGTGTTCCTCCTTGTATATGGCGTTAAAGTCCCCCACAAAAAGACCTGCAGAGTTGAAACTCAGCTTGCTCATATCCTTCCACATATCCCTGCGATCACGAACACTATGCAAACCATAAACAAACACAATATAAAAGGAGGTGTGAGAGTTTAGCGGAGATATCTTAGTAGATATAAATTGTTGGCGTGTCACACATTGTTCCACCCTGCACCTGTCATGTCTCCACCCTACCCAGATTCTACCTTTCTCATGCTTGCTATAGTTCGTACTCCACTGCCAATTGTTCCCAAATTTCTTCTGGATTTTATTAGCATTTGCTTCTTTAATCTTTGTTTCAAGTAAACCCACCACAGTGACATTATGAGTATCAAGGAAAGTTTTTACTTCCTTGATTTTTATGGGGCTATTCATGCTTCTTATATTCCAAGAGACGATTATCATTTCGGGGAGGGAGTTAGAGGGCTCCCGTCCCTTTGATTTTTGAGTCCCATTTCTGTCTCACCCGTATCATAATTGCTGTCCTGCTCAAGAATTTCTTCCAACACCCCATGAACTATACTGATGTTGCTAGTTGATTGGGTCCCTCGTTTTGCTATTTTACCTGGTGGCACTGGAGACCATCCATCCTTATTAGGAAGCTGCTGGACTGGAGTAATAGGCACAGACCTGCTGCTGGTCTTACTAGTCTCATTCTGCTGTTTCTGCCCACTAGGAAACCTGTCATACATAGCCTGCTGCAGAGGCACACTCGAAGAGCTGCTGCTGACCTTATTAATCTCCTCTGGCTGGTCATTAACCTGCTGAACAGTAGGGGCTGTCAACATGGAGTCCATCCCCTTTACTGTCCCATGGTCATATGTGTTGTGCACCTCAATCGGTTCAGTGTTCGTGATGGCCTGCTCTCCAAGCTTATCCCGTAGCTCTTCAACATTTGAGATACCTTGCACAATTTTTACAAGCTGTTTTGGGATCCAAGCTCTCTTGTGTTTGTCTTCCCCTACCGATTTCTGATTTTGTTTCTTAATTTCCTCATTTCCTTCTCCACACACATGTCCCAATTTATTACATTTTCGGCAAAAGTATGGACGCCATTCGGGGATGGCCTTTTGAGTGAATTCCCGTCCATTATTGTCCCTCACTTTAATATCAGTAACGAAATCCTGTGTGACATCGACTTCCACTAGAACCCTAGCATAAGAGACTTTTGCTTGAGTTGTGGTACATTCATCGGCTATAATGGGGACTCCCACCGCACTAACAATTCTACTTAAAGAGTCCTCCCCCCAACAATGGAGAGGGAGACTAGGCAATCTAACCCATACTGGTATTACCCTCACAATTTCCTCCTTGAAGTCAAAATTCGGAGTCCATTTCTTCACAATCATTGGGGCTTTGTTTAGGAAGTATGGACCTCCCCTAATGATCTCATCACATTCATCATCAGACTTGAATTTCATGATAAAATAACCTTCCTCATGTAAATGGATAGTAGGCATATTGACAAAAGACCAATGCTTACGGATGAAACCTCTAATAATGTCTATTGTAACATTCCCACCAACAACATAAATGACCACTGCCCGTTCCCACAATTTAACTAACTCAACAACATCAGAGGATTCTATATGAACTACTTGAGTGCCATTCTCAATCACAGGGGGAATAAATTTCAATTGCATACCAGAAGATGGTTTAGGGTTCAATACCTTATCTCTCCATGAGTGTAGCTGGGTGGGAGGTCTCATTTCTGTGGTGTGAGAGGTGCACAACGCTGGGAATTCATCCGTTTTCTCTTCGTTTGCAGCTTCATCTCGATTAAATTTAGGGTGTTGGTGTTGAATCAGTTTTCTGAGCTCCTCCAGCTGCTCCTTCACAGAAAGCAGCTCCTCCTTCACATCATCCCCATTTTCTTCCTCTGAGTATTCCGATTCGTCTTCATTCTCGGCTAATTCAAGGTCAGTCTCCTTTAATTTCGTTGTGGGTGGAGCAGAATTGGATTTGCATTCTGACCTAGAATCTTGCTTATTCACGCCACTCCTTGTCTCCATAGTACTTCTGCCGTCAGGGCCTCTACCACGGCCTCTCCCTCTGCCGCCTCTACCACCACGCATTGACAGTTTACTGGAACCGGTGCCGGAAAAGGGAACGATGCCTGACAAAGACAGCTTAGTCGCCCATCCTTCTCCACGCATTATATATATATATATATATATATATATATATATATATATATATATATATATATATATATATATATATATATATATATATATATATATATATATATATATATATATATATATATATATATATATATATATATATATATATATATATATATATATATATATATATATATATATATATATATAATCCCTAAATCAGCTAAGCCTAACAAAGTGGGGGACTATCGGCCTATCGCCTGCTGCACTGTCATCTACAAGATCATCTCAAGGGTCTTGGCGGGGAGGCTTCAAAAGGTTCTAGGGAGGGTTATTGATCAAGCTCAATCAGGGTTCATTCCAGGAAGGCAAATGGCAGATAACATCCTTCTTGCAGCAGAGCTAATCAAAGGTTACACGCGCAAAAACAACAGCCCTAAATGCATGATCAAGATGGATCTTCGGAAAGCGTATGACTCGATCAGTTGGGACTTTCTGTTCTCCGTCATGAACGAAATGGGGTTTCCCCCTAAGTTTGTTAGTTGGATCAAGGAGTGTGTCTCCACTGTCTCATTCTCTATCCTTGTGAATGGTATGCCCATGGAGCCGTTTGATGCTAAGAAAGGTCTTCGGCAAGGTGACCCAATCTCTCCGTATCTTTTCGCTATAGCTATGGAATACCTCTCCAGACTTTTGCGTAAGCAGAGTGAGTCGAACAGCTTCCATTTCCACTCCAGGTGTAAGCAAGTGAATATCACTCACCTCCTTTTTGCAGATGACCTTCTTATGTTCTGCAGAGCGGATCTTGATTCGGTTCAAAGTTTGATGTACACGTTCCACAGATTCTCTAAGGCCTCGGGGTTGGAGGCGAACACGAGCAAAAGCAATATTTATGTGACAGGGATCGACGCACAGAGGAAAAAACAGATCATTGACTTCCTTTGCATGGAAGAAGGCACGTTTCCTTTTAAATACCTGGGGATCCCGCTCCACTCCAAAAAGCTGAACTCTCGGGACTGCAGACCACTGGTAGATAAGATCGTGGGTAGAATTGGCTTCTGGTCTTCTCGTCTTCTCTCGTATGCAGGTCGTGTCCAGCTTGTTCGTAGTGTTATTGGGGGTATGCTTAACTTCTGGGCGCAAATCTTCTGCCTCCCCAAAAAGCTGATTCAAATGGTGGAGAACATCTGTAGATCGTACATCTGGTCAGGGAAGGACGGGTTAACTAAGAAAGCAGCTGTTTCGTGGAAGCAAATGGGGTTACCGTTTGCGAAGGGCGGCCTTAATTTGAGGGATATGTATGTGTGGAATAAGGCGGCTATCCTCAAACACCTGTGGAGCCTCGCGTGCAACAAGGAGAATCTTTGGGTAAAATGGGTTCTGAAATAGCCCTAATTTTAGCGGCTTAATTAATTGTAATTAATTAAGTAAATTTGGAATTATTATATGTTTATTGTGTTATTTTATTGGGACTAAGTAAAATTTAATATTATATTTGGATATCAGTTTTATTATTTTTGGGAACAAAATAAATTGTACGACGTACATATGGGTAAATTATACACCTCATGTATTTGATAAGTGTGTGTAGGAAGTCATGTCATACTTAGTACTTACCCATTCTTGTAGGAAGTCATGTCATATGACTCACCAAACACACCTTTCTTTCCTTCTTATTAAACTTGTGTAATGTAAGGACAATAAGCACCATCATTCCCATCACTTCTAAAACAAAATTATGAGAATTCTATCTTCTCCAAGTGAGCAAGCAAACCAATGCTCAGAATTTTATCTTCTACAAGTGAACAAGCAACCAAAATTTCTGAAAATCCATCCCCTTCTATCATAAATTCAGAAATCACCAAGAGATTTGATGGTATCTCCTCACAGTAGAAGCTTCTAGAAGTTGAACTTTAGTCTCTACAATTCATATGGAGTAAGAAGCTTTATTGAAGTTCACCTTGGATTTATTTTAGATGTTGTTGGAATAGAAGAACCTAAGTAGATGGTACCTTCATCATCATCCTCCTTCTCTTTTGTGTTGGAAAGTAAGTTTTAAACTTATTCACCCTTATTTTCTTTTATGTGCATGTTGATGTAAGGGTTAGATAAACCTTTAATTGACATTTATGTGTTTGATTGTTAAGGTAATTAGTAGAATCTCTTTGGTGTGGTGATAGAAGTAGCCATTAGAAGTCTTTTCAAGTTATCTTGATTTGGAAGATTGGATTTCTGATTTTGTTGTGGTGATTGAAGATTTCTCATAGAGGTAACCCACAAACTATTTTATTAACTTAAGTATAAATTTAATGTTTTTAAATGATTTTGAATTTTAAGTAAAACTCTTGATGTAATTGGGGTTTTGTGTGCATCACTCAAGTCTATGCATTATGATGTGTTTAGAGATGGAACTCTATGGATAAATTAATGGGTGGTTACGTATGTCTTAATATGTGTGTATGTTTGTGTGTGTGTGTGTGTGGTGGTGAGTGGGTATTGAATTCATGAGTTTATGAAGCAATTACAAGGAACTTGAACCGAGAAAAGCATTGCCTTGAGTGAGCACGAAGATTAGAAGTAGACAGTACGTTCTGGAAGGTTGTGCTCGAACGAGCACATGAAATGCTCGAACGAGCACTTTATACTATTGAAGTCAGTAAGCTAGACAGTAGGTTCTGGAAGATCTTGCTCGAACGAGCACATAGAGTGCTCGAACGAGCACATAGAGTGCTCGAACGAGCACTTTATACTGCAGAAGCTAGTAGATGGCAGCTTTCTACCCTGTTTTGTAAACGCGATATCTTCTTCGTCCGGAATCGAATTTAGGCATATTTATAGTCGTTACGACCGTATGGAAGTCTAGTTTATCATCCAATTGGAATTACTGAAAAATATTGATTATAATTTTATTTATAAGCCTTTGAGTGAGAATGTGTCTTCATACAAGTGGTTACAAGAGTATAATGATTTCACTAAGCTTGGATATTGCTTGGGTGAGTGTGTAAGCTATATTATTAACTTGGAATTGATCTTTAAACTTTTAATAGGTTTGCTTACTTCAGTTTAGTGACGAATTCTCTGATTTGGGTTTTATAGATTGGTCTTGATGAGTTTTGGTTTCTTATATGGTAAGTTGATGTTATTTGGATTATGATATAAGTTTTGTATTTGGGATTTGTTTAAATATTGGTTAAACTCCTTCATGGTTAAGGTCGAGTCTTTTAGCATTCTAACAAATTTTTTATCATTTTGTTTATGTAATGATACTATTTGCTTTGTAAAATGATTTTAATGAAATTTACCGTGTTATCATTGTTTTTAAAGATAAAACAAAAGCATGTTTTACTTAAAGTTTTGTATAAAGTATTAGTCATTATAAATGTTTTTCGTTTTGGGAATTCGACAACGGATACTTGGTATTCGGTTTTGTGTGAAAACCCTAGAGCTTGATTCCAGGTACCTTTTAGGATCGGCCTCGAGCCCCCGATCCCGTTTAGTTCTTGCAAGAGCCGTTTAGGTGATGACGATCACCCGTTCACCAGAATGTTAGATCAAGCCTGCTTCTGGCGGTCACTACATATTCCCTGTTTTCGTGTTAATTTGGTATTATGTTTTAAATACTGTTTTAAGTATTGTTTTGATGCTTCGGCAAGTATTGTGACTTTTGTGAGGAATTTACCTCAAAATGTTAGCTTTGAACTTGTGTAGTTCTTAGCCGTGTTTGTTTTATTAACAAAAGCACTCTTCAATATTTTTTTTCTATGTTTTTAATATAAACTTATTTGAAAGAGGTTACAATGTTGAACAAATAACTAAATTTACAAATGATTTTCAATATTATATTGTTTGCTGGGTTACTCAATAATTATTATTATTGACTGCTTTTGATGGGGCCTACTCTTACGAGAGTAGACCCATGTTTCAGGGTAGCTTGGTCGTGGAGGCGATGTATATATGCATTATGTGTTACGTGCGCGGCAAGGATTTCGTTTTGTTATCACTCCCTTTTGACTTTTGGTTATGTAAACGTTTTCTTAGTTTGGTATTGTAAAGTAAGACTTTAAAGTTTTAGAACTATTTTGTAACTAATTAAACTTAAGTTAAGTATTTAAAAAGTTTTCGTTAACTCTGATATTAATTAGTTTGCTATGATCATTAGATCATAGGTCAGATTCAGTCCAGACATCTGTAAGTCTTCCGTTGTGTTAGTGGACAGTATTATTATACTGTTTCCGCTGGTTTGGGCTGTTTCAATTGGTATCAGAGCCTTGTTGTTTCTGGAGTACTCGAATCCTCATATTCGAGTACAAAATTTTTTTTTAAAATGGATTTCGAAAACTCGAGAGAGCGCGGTAGTCGAGTCTTAGGGTGTTACCTCCGAGAATCAGGGGTTATGAATGTGACTATGTGTTATATGTGTGATGTGTAATGTGTTTATGTGCTAAGAAAATCTTGAAGTTATCTTATGTGTTGTGAATCCTCTTTTAGTAAGAGTCATGCCAAAGGAAAAGAGCTAAATCTGGATTATGAATTTGGAACTTTAAAGTTTGGTGAAAAAAGTTTTAAAGCTTACTAAAGTTAAGTTGAGATTTTTTTTTCATTTGAATCTTGATTGGTGGATTTAATTAATCTTATTTGAAATTTTGTGTAATTGCATATATGTCTTGTTTAACAAAAAAATAAATTGTTTTTAAAGGAGCCTAAAACTTCAACTTGAAATATATATTCGATTTAAGTATTCTTGAAATTGTTTTACAAAATATATTATATATACTCGGATCACTGACATATGGTCGAGGAACAAGCTTATCGAGAATTGCGATAATGTTGTGCAAGAAACATTCGATGCGAAGAGTTCAATAGAAGCAACTTGGGAATATTGAAAGGTATAATTGTGTGTAAAGATTGAAAATTAATAAGGAATAAAGAATGTAGAAAAAGTATTTGCGACATGTTCAACATTATGATAATTGGATGAGAACCTCAATTAAGGGAAGTTGCAAAACAAAAAAAAAAAAAAAAAAAAAAAAAAAAAAAAAAAAGAAACAAAGGTTGATAAGAATAAGAATTTCGTAAATTTATATTGCGATAAACCTATTGAGCAGTCTATACGTATTGAGGTAAATGTAAATTTATGATAGAGACTATTCTAAATGATTTACGATGTTGAAATAAACTTTGAGAATAAAAAAGTTTGAATGGTTTAACTTATGTCACCTTATTCATGGTTGAGTTGAAGGTTCATAAGTAAAAAAAAGAATCAATTAAAAGTTACGGAAACCTTGAATTACATGTATGGAGAAATATAAAGTTAAATTGTACTTATGGAAAAATCAAGTAAATTAGAGCATCTGTTTTTCAAATTGAAGATACAAAATGGTTGAATTGATTAAAACAAGTAAAGGTTTGTTAGAAAGTATTCGAGTATAACGTTAGAGTTGGTGTGGAGATTTAGATGTTAAATTTTAAGGTTATATCGAAGTTGGGGAATATTTAAAGTTGTGACTAGAGTTATATCGAGCATGTTAATGTGTAAGTTACGAAATGTATGATCAGAAATAAGTGTCCAAGTTGGAGGATGGAATTAATTACTCTAAATTGAGAAGAATGAATCAATCACTATTTTACTCGGCTTAATTAAATGTCATTAAGAGAATATGGGATTTCGAGTAAGTCAATCTGAGTAATATTATTATTATATTATAATAATATGAACCAAGTATTTTACTTCCTATCATTTTCAAGAAAAAGATTATTAATAAAAAAAAATATTTTATAGATTAATATTTTGAAGTTAAAATTGTTAACATTTGGTTAAAACTATATTTAATTTTGTGTTCAAGTAAATTAGCTTAAACCGATTTAGTAAGTTTGACTTGAAAAACAGATTTGATCTTGACAATGTAGTTTTGAATAGTCTTTATTCGAAGGGAACTCTATCAAAATTTTTGTACATTATAAAAACATTAGTTCTTAAACTTGGATGGCTACCAAGTGTAAAGGTAATCAATTTTGAGTAAGTCTTTATGAGAATGTTATTTGGTAAAGTTAAATGGAATTATTTGAAGAATTGTTTTTTTAAAAAAAAAAAAAAAATTAGTATTGCTGGGATAACTTATGTAAAGAATTATGGACTAAGATACCAAGTGTTATTATGATATTAGATTTAAAGATCAACTGCTATGAAGAGTTATAGGGAGTATTATAGGATGTAGTAAAAGTCTATGATTGAATAGAAATGATGGAGGTAAACTAAAATATATGAAATATAGTATGGGAGTAAAAATTTTAGGATATGATTTATTCAAATATTGCTTCGAGGAAACATTATTAAGGAAAATAAAGATGCTAGTTTCTAGAGATTTTAGAAACGTTGGGTAAACCATTAGAGGATGATACTAATTACTATGAAGTGGAATCAATATGTTTTGAGGAGAAACTTGAATGTATGTTGAAGTAAATTTGATTAGAGTCTTATATCTTAACGGTAATTTTAAAGTTGACTTGTTGTTAAGGGATGATAAGTAAAAAAAATGATTTGTGATTTAGAGAGAATGATCAAGTTAATTATAATAATATGGAGTAAAAAAAAATGTCAATGACTTATAGAAGTTATCAAGTTGAGCTATTAGAGATTATGAGAAGTATATAGTATTAATTAGTGACATTTATAGGAGTATTGTTTGAGGTTAAAAAAAAAAAAAAACCATAATTTATAATAGAAGATATGATATGTGAAATTGTGAAGTGAAAAATTCAATTTTCAAACGAGAAGCTAAACCAAAGTTGGGGAGTCAATAATTCGTAATTAGCAAACAAAGATGTTGAAATAAGATTAATAGACAATAAATCAATGAATTGAAACACTGATGCTGATTTTGTATTTAGAGGATGAAATATATCAACATTGTAGTATCAAGAAGATATCAAAATATATTTTTTTTAGAGTTCTTATAGTGATGTGTTGCATCATTTTTGTTATGCATTAAAGTTGTTTTTTTATTTGTGTCGAATCATTTAAATTCATTTAAAACTTGGATGATTGTCGAGAGTTGAAGTAAAACCCGCGAGGTTGAGTTTTTGTAATTGAAGTTTAACTTAAGTTGGGGAGATCCTGAGTATTTGTAAAGCTAAGATGAGCATTGTCATGATTTCGGGACGAAATCCTTTTAAGTTGGGGAGAATGAAATAGCCCTAATTTTAGCGGCTTAATTAATTGTAATTAATTAAGTAAATTTGGAATTATTATATGTTTATTGTGTTATTTTATTGGGACTAAGTAAAATTTAATATTATATTTGGATATCAGTTTTATTATTTTTGGGAACAAAATAAATTGTACGACGTACATATGGGTAAATTATACACCTCATGTATTTGATAAGTGTGTGTAGGAAGTCATGTCATACTTAGTACTTACCCATTCTTGTAGGAAGTCATGTCATATGACTCACCAAACACACCTTTCTTTCCTTCTTATTAAACTTGTGTAATGTAAGGACAATAAGCACCATCATTCCCATCACTTCTAAAACAAAATTATGAGAATTCTATCTTCTCCAAGTGAGCAAGCAAACCAATGCTCAGAATTTTATCTTCTACAAGTGAACAAGCAACCAAAATTTCTGAAAATCCATCCCCTTCTATCATAAATTCAGAAATCACCAAGAGATTTGATGGTATCTCCTCACAGTAGAAGCTTCTAGAAGTTGAACTTTAGTCTCTACAATTCATATGGAGTAAGAAGCTTTATTGAAGTTCACCTTGGATTTATTTTAGATGTTGTTGGAATAGAAGAACCTAAGTAGATGGTACCTTCATCATCATCCTCCTTCTCTTTTGTGTTGGAAAGTAAGTTTTAAACTTATTCACCCTTATTTTCTTTTATGTGCATGTTGATGTAAGGGTTAGATAAACCTTTAATTGACATTTATGTGTTTGATTGTTAAGGTAATTAGTAGAATCTCTTTGGTGTGGTGATAGAAGTAGCCATTAGAAGTCTTTTCAAGTTATCTTGATTTGGAAGATTGGATTTCTGATTTTGTTGTGGTGATTGAAGATTTCTCATAGAGGTAACCCACAAACTATTTTATTAACTTAAGTATAAATTTAATGTTTTTAAATGATTTTGAATTTTAAGTAAAACTCTTGATGTAATTGGGGTTTTGTGTGCATCACTCAAGTCTATGCATTATGATGTGTTTAGAGATGGAACTCTATGGATAAATTAATGGGTGGTTACGTATGTCTTAATATGTGTGTATGTTTGTGTGTGTGTGTGTGTGGTGTTGAGTGGGTATTGAATTCATGAGTTTATGAAGCAATTACAAGGAACTTGAACCGAGAAAAGCATTGCCTTGAGTGAGCACGAAGATTAGAAGTAGACAGTACGTTCTGGAAGGTTGTGCTCGAACGAGCACATGAAATGCTCGAACGAGCACTTTATACTATTGAAGTCAGTAAGCTAGACAGTAGGTTCTGGAAGATCTTGCTCGAACGAGCACATAGAGTGCTCGAACGAGCACATAGAGTGCTCGAACGAGCACTTTATACTGCAGAAGCTAGTAGATGGCAGCTTTCTACCCTGTTTTGTAAACGCGATATCTTCTTCGTCCGGAATCGAATTTAGGCATATTTATAGTCGTTACGACCGTATGGAAGTCTAGTTTATCATCCAATTGGAATTACTGAAAAATATTGATTATAATTTTATTTATAAGCCTTTGAGTGAGAATGTGTCTTCATACAAGTGGTTACAAGAGTATAATGATTTCACTAAGCTTGGATATTGCTTGGGTGAGTGTGTAAGCTATATTATTAACTTGGAATTGATCTTTAAACTTTTAATAGGTTTGCTTACTTCAGTTTAGTGACGAATTCTCTGATTTGGGTTTTATAGATTGGTCTTGATGAGTTTTGGTTTCTTATATGGTAAGTTGATGTTATTTGGATTATGATATAAGTTTTGTATTTGGGATTTGTTTAAATATTGGTTAAACTCCTTCATGGTTAAGGTCGAGTCTTTTAGCATTCTAACAAATTATTTATCATTTTGTTTATGTAATGATACTATTTGCTTTGTAAAATGATTTTAATGAAATTTACCGTGTTATCATTGTTTTTAAAGATAAAACAAAAGCATGTTTTACTTAAAGTTTTGTATAAAGTATTAGTCATTATAAATGTTTTTCGTTTTGGGAATTCGACAACGGATACTTGGTATTCGGTTTTGTGTGAAAACCCTAGAGCTTGATTCCAGGTACCTTTTAGGATCGGCCTCGAGCCCCCGATCCCGTTTAGTTCTTGCAAGAGCCGTTTAGGTGATGACGATCACCCGTTCACCAGAATGTTAGATCAAGCCTGCTTCTGGCGGTCACTACATATTCCCTGTTTTCGTGTTAATTTGGTATTATGTTTTAAATACTGTTTTAAGTATTGTTTTGATGCTTCGGCAAGTATTGTGACTTTTGTGAGGAATTTACCTCAAAATGTTAGCTTTGAACTTGTGTAGTTCTTAGCCGTGTTTGTTTTATTAACAAAAGCACTCTTCAATATTTTTTTTCTATGTTTTTAATATAAACTTATTTGAAAGAGGTTACAATGTTGAACAAATAACTAAATTTACAAATGATTTTCAATATTATATTGTTTGCTGGGTTACTCAATAATTATTATTATTGACTGCTTTTGATGGGGCCTACTCTTACGAGAGTAGACCCATGTTTCAGGGTAGCTTGGTCGTGGAGGCGATGTATATATGCATTATGTGTTACGTGCGCGGCAAGGATTTCGTTTTGTTATCACTCCCTTTTGACTTTTGGTTATGTAAACGTTTTCTTAGTTTGGTATTGTAAAGTAAGACTTTAAAGTTTTAGAACTATTTTGTAACTAATTAAACTTAAGTTAAGTATTTAAAAAGTTTTCGTTAACTCTGATATTAATTAGTTTGCTATGATCATTAGATCATAGGTCAGATTCAGTCCAGACATCTGTAAGTCTTCCGTTGTGTTAGTGGACAGTATTATTATACTGTTTCCGCTGGTTTGGGCTGTTTCAATTGGTATCAGAGCCTTGTTGTTTCTGGAGTACTCGAATCCTCATATTCGAGTACAAAATTTTTTTTTAAAATGGATTTCGAAAACTCGAGAGAGCGCGGTAGTCGAGTCTTAGGGTGTTACCTCCGAGAATCAGGGGTTATGAATGTGACTATGTGTTATATGTGTGATGTGTAATGTGTTTATGTGCTAAGAAAATCTTGAAGTTATCTTATGTGTTGTGAATCCTCTTTTAGTAAGAGTCATGCCAAAGGAAAAGAGCTAAATCTGGATTATGAATTTGGAACTTTAAAGTTTGGTGAAAAAAGTTTTAAAGCTTACTAAAGTTAAGTTGAGATTTTTTTTCATTTGAATCTTGATTGGTGGATTTAATTAATCTTATTTGAAATTTTGTGTAATTGCATATATGTCTTGTTTAACAAAAAAAATAAATTGTTTTTAAAGGAGCCTAAAAACTTCAACTTGAAATATATATTCGATTTAAAGTATTCTTGAAATTGTTTTACAAAATATATTATATATACTCGGATCACTGACATATGGTCGAGGAACAAGCTTATCGAGAATTGCGATAATGTTGTGCAAGAAACATTCGATGCGAAGAGTTCAATAGAAGCAACTTGGGAATATTGAAAGGTATAATTGTGGTGTAAAGATTGAAAATTAATAAGGAATAAAGAATGTAGAAAAAGTATTTGCGACATGTTTCAACATTATGATAATTGGATGAGAACCTCAATTAAGGGAAGTTGCAAAACAAAAAAAAAAAAAAAAAAAAAAAAAAAAAAAAGAAACAAAGGTGATAAGAATAAGAATTTCGTAAATTATATTGCGATAAACCTATTGAGTCAGTCTATACGTATTGAGGTAAATGTAAATTTATGATAGAGACTATTCTAAATGATTTACGATGTTGAAATAAACTTTGAGAATAAAAAAGTTTGAATGGTTTTTAACTTATGTCACTTATTCATGGTTGAGTTGAAGGTTCATAAGTAAAAAAAGAATCAATTAAAAGTTACGGAAACCTTGAATTACATGTATGGAGAAATATAAAAGTTAAATTGTACGTATGGAAAAATCAAGTAAATTAGAGCATCTGTTTTTCAAATTGAGGATACAAAATGGTTGAATTGATTAAAACAAGTAAAGGTTTGTTAGAAAGTATTCGAGTATACGTTAGAGTTGGTGTGGAGATTTAGATGTTAAAGTTTAAGGTTATATCGAAGTTGGGGAATATTTAAAGTTGTGACTAGAGTTATATCGAGCATGTTTAATGTGTAAGTTACGAAATGTATGATCAGAAATAAGTGTCCAAGTTGGAGGATGGAATTAATTACTCTAAAATGAGAAGAATGAATCAATCACTATTTTACTCGGCTTAATTAAATGTCATTAAGCGAATATGGGATTTCGAGTAAGTCAATCTGAGTAATATTATTATTATATTATAATAATATGAACCAGTATTTTACTTCCTATCATTTTCAAGAAAAAGATTATTAATAAAAAAAAATATTTTATAGATTAATATTTTGAAGTTAAAATTGTTAACATTTGGTTAAAACTATATTTAATTTTGTGTTCAAGTAAATTAGCTTAAACCGATTTAGTAAGTTTGACTTGAAAAAACAGATTTGATCTTGACAATGTAGTTTTGAATAGTCTTTATTCGAAGGGAACTCTATCAAAAATTTTTGTACATTATAAAACATTAGTTCTTAAACTTGGATGGCTACCAAGTGTAAAGGTAATCAATTTTGAGTAAGTCTTTATGAGAATGTTATTTGGTAAAGTTAAATGGAATTCTTTGAAGACATTGTTTTTTTAAAAAAAAAAAAAAAAAATTAGTATTGCTGGGATAACTTATGTAAAGAATTATGGACTAAGATACCAAGTGTTATTATGATATTAGCTTTAAAGATCAACTGCTATGAAGAGTTATAGGGAGTATGATAGGATGTAGTAAAAGTCTATGATTGAATAGAAATGATGGAGGTACAACTAAATATATGAAATATAGTATGGGAGTAAAAATTTTAGGATATGATTTATTCAAATATTGCTTCGAGGAAACATTATTACGGAAAATAAAAGATGCTAGTTTCTAGAGATTTTAGAAACGTTGGGTAAACCATTAGAGGATGATACTAATTACTATGAAGTGGAATCAATATGTTTGAGGAGAAACTTGAATGTATGTTGAAGTAAATTTGATTAGAGTCGTATATCTTAACGGTAATTTTAAAGTTGACTTGTTGTTAAGGGATGATAAGTAAAACAAATGATTTGTGATTTAGAGAGAATGATCAAGTTAATTATAATAATATGGAGTAAAAAAAAATGTCAATGACTTATAGAAGTTATCAAGTTGAGCTATTAGAGACTATGAGAAGAATATATTAATTAGTGACATTATAGGAGTATTGTTTAAGGTTAAAAAAAAAAAACCATAATTTATAATAGAAGATATGATATGTGAAATTGTGAAGTGAAAAAATTCAATTTTCAAACGAGAAGCTAAACCAAAGTTGGGGAGTAATAATTCGTAATTAGCAAACAAGATGTTGAAATAAGATAATAGACAATAAATCAATGAATTGAAACACTGATGCTGATTTTGTATTTAGAGGATGAAATATATCAACATTGTAGTATCAAGAAGATATCAAAATATATTTTTTTTAGAGTTCTTATAGTGATGTGTTGCATCATTTTGTTATGCATTAAAGTTGTTTTTTTATTTGTGTCGAATCATTTAAATTCATTTAAAACGATGATTGTCGAGAGTTGAAGTAAAACCCGAGGTTGAGTTTTTTGTAATTGAAGTTTAACTTAAGTTGGGGAGATCCTGAGTATTTGTGAAGCTAAGATGAGCATTGTCTTGATTTCGGGACGAAATCCTTTTAAGTTGGGGAGAATGAAATAGCCCTAATTTTAGCGGCTTAATTAATTGTAATTAATTAAGTAAATTTGGAATTATTATGTTAATTGTGTTATTTTATTGGGACTAAGTAAAATTTATATTATATTTGGATATCAGTTTTATTATTTTTTGGGAACAAAATAAATTGTACGACGTACATATGGGTAAATTATACACCTCATGTATTTGATAAGTGTGTGTAGGAAGTCATGTCATACTTAGTACTTACCCATTCTTGTAGGAAGTCATGTCATATGACTCACCAAACACACCTTTCTTTCCTTCTTATTAAACTTGTGTAATGTAAGGACAATAAGCACCATCATTCCCATCACTTCTAAAACAAAATTATGAGAATTCATCTTCTCCAAGTGAGCAAGCAAACCAATGCTCAGAATTTTATCTTCTCCAAGTGAACAAGCAACCAAAATTTCTGAAAATCCATCCCCTTCTATCATAAATTCAGAAATCACCAAGAGATTTGATGGTATCTCCTCCACAGTAGAAGCTTCTAGAAGTTGAACTTTAGTCTCTACATTCATATGGAGTAAGAAGCTTTATTGAAGTTCACCTTGGATTTTATTTGTTGGAATAGAGAACCAAGTAGATGGTACCTTCATCATCATCCTCTCTTCTTTTGTGTTGGAAAGTAAGTTTTTAAACTTATTCACCCTTATTTCTTTTATGTGCATGTTGATGTAAGGGTTAGATAAACCTTTAATTGACATTATGTGTTTGATTGTTAAGGTAATTAGTAGAATCTCTTTGGTGTGGTGATAGAAGTAGCCATTAGAAGTCTTTTCAAGTTAGCTTGATTTGGAAGATTGGATTTCTGATTTTGTTGTGGTGATTGAAGATTTCTCATAGAGGTAACCCACAACTATTTATTAACTTAAGTATAAATTTAATGTTTTTAAATGATTTTGATTTTAAGTAAAACTCTTGATGTAATTGGGGTTTTGTGTGCATCATTCAAGTCAATGCATTGAGTGTTTAGTGATGGAACTATGGATAAATTAATGGGTGGTTAACGTATGTCTTAATATGTGTGTATGTGTTGTGTGTGTGTGTGTGTGGTGTGAGTGGGTATTGAGTTCATGAGTTCTGAAGCAATTACAAGGAAACTTGAACCGAGAAAAGCATTGCCTTGAGTGAGCACGAAGATTAGAAGTAGACAGTACGTCTGGAAGGTTGTGCTCGAACGAGCACATTGATGCTCGAACGAGCACTTATACTATTGAGTCAGTAAGCTAGACAGTAGGTCTGGAAGATCTTGCTCGAACGAGCACATAGAGTGCTCGAACGAGCACATAGAGTGCTCGAACGAGCACTTATACTGCGAAGCTTAGTTGGCAGCTTTCTACCCTGTTTTGTAAACGCGATATCTTCTTCGTCCGGAATCGAATTTAGGCATATTTATAGTCGTTACGACCGTATGGAAGTCTAGTTTATCCAATTGGAATTACTGAAAAATATTGATTATAATTTTATTTATAAGCCTTTGAGTGAGAATGTGTCTTCATACAAGTGGTTACAAGAGTATAATGATTTCACTAAGCTTGGATATTGCTTGGGTGAGTGTGTAACTATATTATTAACTTGGAATGATCTTTAAACTTTTAATAGGTTTGCTACTTCAGTTTAGTGACGAATTCTTGATTTGGGTTTTATAGATGGTTCTTGATGAGTTTTGGTTTCTTATATGGTAAGTTGATGTTATTGGATATGGATTAGTTTTGTATT
>JAAKBH010001005.1:0-65695 GCA_019776075.1 Amaranthus palmeri
AAATGTGAAAAATCAAATGATAGAAATGGGTTGAATATGAGGTAGTAATAAAAAAAAACTACTAAGCTATACTATAGTCTCTATATATAAACAACCTCTCCAACACCTCAATATTAGTCCTCCTTTCTTTATCTTTTTCTTCTCTACTTTAGTTGTTTAAATAAACCCCACCATTTATCTCTCATAATAATATTAGCTTGCTCACTTCTATAATCTGAAACTCCAACTTTTTAATTTGTTGTTGTTGCTGTTGATCCATTATGGCAAGCATTGAGTGTTTTGATCAAGAAAGCAGTTGTTCATCCTCCATAACCATGCCGGATTCAAGCCATAGTTGGATGAGCTTAAATCTAAACCTAAACCTAAGTAATCTAAGCATTAGTAGAAGAAGCAGTTTCTCAAGCTCCATTTCTGTTTCTTCTCCTTCTACTAAACCCCATAAAGCCCAACAAGCAGCTTGGGAAGCCATTAAAGGTCTTAGAACACAAGTCGTTGGTGGTCGGGTCGGACTCGAACACTTTCGGATCCTTAAACGGGTGGGTGGTGGTGATTTAGGGAATGTTTATTTATGTCAGATAAGAAACCCAGCAGTGGGGGCCCCACCTTGTTATTATGCCATGAAAGTTGTTGATAGAGAAGCATTAGCAATAAGGAAGAAATTAATGAGAGCAGAGATTGAAAAACAGATATTAGGAATGCTTGATCATCCATTTTTGCCTACTTTATATGCTGATTTTGATGCTTCTCATTATTCTTGTTTGGTTATGGAGTTTTGTTCTGGTGGTGACTTGTATGCCCTTCGCTTAAGGCAGCCCAATAGGAGGTTTCATATCTCCTCCGCTAAGTAAGTCATCATTTCTTTACTTATTAATTATATCATTCTTTCAAATTTTCTATTTTCGTGACTAATTTTATATTAGTCGACTTTAAAACCAATTAGTATTAGAACGTACGATCTCTAATTTTATATTTAATTTGAATATGAAATTATTGGCACACATAAATATTTATCAATTTATGTCAAATATTAAAACTAATTTAAAGCTTAAAAATTTTTGATTAAATATTTTAATGATTTTTTAATAAGCAAAAAAAAAAACTCATATTTTATGTCTTCTGAATCCCACAATAATAAAGTGAGTTATGTTTTATTCTTTTCTTAATTTACTTATAGAAGTATATATATTTTCTTTATCCATAAAAGATTTCTAGCTAAAAACTGCCAATATAATAAAAGTAGGTGAAAAAATGTAACTTACTTTTGATTTGTTGAATTTTCCATATGAACTCATAAGTGCTAATTTTAAATATTAAATTTGAGTTCCTTAAGATATGGATAAATATGTTGTTTCCCTTCTTATTCCCATTTTTCCTGAACTTAAAAAAAAAAAGGTACTTCATTAAAATTAAAAACCAACATTAACTCTAAGTAATAATTAGCTTACAAGGGTTACTTTTTGTTAATTACTATGAATATTATTATTTAGTAAATTAAAATAAAAGAGTATATATGTATTTTGTTTTTTTATAAGGTATAGTCTTTCTCATGCAACATTTAGAGTTGGAATCTTAACTCATCTATTTCTTTCAATCTTAATTTTAAAAAATAAAAAAAAATTAGATGAATATTGAGTTTACTTTAATGTGCACATGGATATTCCATATACATACTCCCAAATTCCATGCAACATCCTTTTTGGTTTTGGTTCTACTAGCATGAATAGTCCTTCTCAATTCTCACAATCATAGACTTGGTATAAACTTTTTTAATCATAAATAAAATACTAGTGTTAATTAAGGTTCTCATTAAGGGTGAAGCATCATTAATACTTCTATTAATTATGATAATCTTTTTTTTCCAAAAGAATATAATCAATTAATTGAAAATTAAGCCTTAGAGGCATGCATGCAATGTACATTATGTGTAATAATAATAATCAAGTCCTTGTTTAATTAACCATAGTTAATCCTTTTTTGTTAAAGCTTTTTCCTAGAATTACTAGTGTTAGTACTTATTAGTGTTTCCGTTATTTAATCAATAAATTTTCAAGTTAAATCCGTACAAAACTAATAACTTCCTTTTCCATTTGAGTTTAGATTATTCAACTTAATTAAAAGAACTGTTTATATTTGTAACTTATCGTGTAAACTCAAAGAAACGACATATCAGATCACAATATATCTAACCCACAATTAATTAATATGATTAAATAACAGGTTTTACGCGGCGGAGACGCTTTTAGCGTTGGAGTATTTACACATGATGGGAATCATATACCGGGATCTTAAGCCAGAGAATGTACTTGTAAGAGAAGATGGTCACATTATGCTTTCTGATTTTGATCTTTCACTAAAATGTGACGTGGTCCCTAAGTTGCTTAAACAAAAGGTCATGCCAACTTCATTTCACAAGAATAATAATAATAATAATATTAGGTGTTCCACCCCTTCTTGCGTGACTCCTATACAACCCGTCCTTTCTTGTTTTTCCAATAACAAAAGAAGGAACAAATCATCCCCTACGAACACCACCACCATAAGGCAAAAAGCCAACGGTGATCGCATCAATAGCGACGACGACGATGATCATGATGGTGACGATGATGGTGGTGGTAATCGAGCGTTCTTTGACACGGAACTAGTGGCGGAGCCTATTAACGCTCGGTCCAAGTCGTTCGTTGGGACCCACGAGTACTTGGCTCCGGAGGTAATCTCAGGGCTGGGTCACGGAAGTGCGGTGGACTGGTGGACTTTTGGGGTGTTTCTTTATGAAATGTTATATGGAAAAACACCCTTTAAAGGCGAAAATAATGAGAAAACATTAATGAATATTTTGAAACAACCCGTCACGTTTCCTAGGATGAGCCTAGGTAGTGCAAAAGAATATGAAGAATTGATGAAAGTTCAAGACCTAATTTGCAAGCTTTTGGTAAAGAATCCTAAGAAAAGGATTGGAAGCCTTAAGGGTTCAAATGAGATCAAAAAACATGATTTCTTTAAGGGTGTTAATTGGGCATTAATTAGGTCCGTTAAACCACCTTTGGTGCCTAAAGAATTACACAATAACAAAATAAGGAAATCTACTTCTACTAATACTACTAATTGTAGTAGTAGTTATCAAAGAAGCCTTAATATGCCCAAACCACTAACCAAGAAGGAAAGGGAACAACCATTTCAAATCCCTCATCATCATTTTGATTACTTTTGACGGCTTACTTTTATGTTTTTTATTTTTTCTTTATGAATTGTAAATAATTAGCTTAATTAATAATAGGTTTATTTAATTATAATTATAAGTAGCTAGTAGGGTTAATATTGTCTAATTTTATACTTCTAGAAGAGATTTCTTAATTGTTGGTGGATTAGTATTATCGCTATCCCTACATACCATTTCTATCATCATATATGTATAATCATTAGTCAAATAGAGAGGGCCTTTCAATATATAAATCTCTCATAAGTTTTGCTAACTTATCAATTATATTGTGATTTGAGTCATATATCATCTATTTTTAATTCCTCCCCATTTTCCATATTCTTACTAATTTCGAATAATATTGTGATTTGAGTCATATATTATCTATGTTACCTAAAACTTTACGAAAATTTTAGTTGTGTTATATATGCATTTTAGTCTAAATTGTATCAAGTGTCCCGTTATTATAAATTGAGTATTCAAGTCATATCATCTTCAACTTATGAATCATTTGGTTGTCATTAGAATTAGAATTATATTCTTTGGGATCGGAATTAATTTCTAGTTATTTTTAATGTTCTTTTAATTTGATGCAACTCGAAAATTAAAGTAAACACTTAATATATACATATTGTACTAAAATTATAGGTGACATATCTGTGATTGGGATAAAGATTTTGTTATTTCTAGTTGACTAGAGAATTTAGGGAGAATTCAACCTCTATCACAAGATCATAAAAGAAAAACTTATACCTCAATGAATAACTCATAGTTTCTCTGTCCCATTGAATATGCATTATTTTTCATTTTAGTCCTTCTTATTTAATTTGCATCATTTCTATATTTGGATAATGGTTCACCACTTTCTTTTAATGATCTCATCCATATATTTTAACTATTATCTAATTTCATCCACACAATTTATTCTCTTAATTTTTAATACTTCCTCCGTATTTGGTTATTTGCAACTTTTACCAAAAATGGCGTATATTATTATTTGCAACTTTCTTTTTTTTTTTTCCATTTATAGAAAGTTTTTTATTACTTTTTTATTATCTCTTTCTTACTTTTTTATACTCTCTCTTACTTTTTAATACTCTCTCTCATACTTTTTAATACTCTCTCTTACTTTTTAATATTATAATACTATAATCCCACCCCATTAACTTCATTAATCTATTTTAATACACTACTAAAAGTTTTGCCTAGGAGTCCGTGAAGGACCCCAAAATTGCAAATAATTAAATACGGAGGAAGTATAACAAAAAGAAATTATGACATATGAAAGCAAGAAAAGGTGGGAGAGGTTCATAATTGCGTCAATGTTTTACCCATGAGGATTCATTACATCAAGTGGTCACAATAATGATACTACTCAAGTAGGGAGAATTAAAATGCTATTGCAGAAAACTATGATCAAACTTTTTCTCTCCAAACACAATAAATTAAATATCTAATAAACAAATTATATTTTTATAAATTTTTTTTTTTGAAAATTTAAAAAGGTATTTTCTTTTTGTTAATTAGTTATATCTTTTAACTCATCTAGGCACTTTGATATCTCAGTTCTTTTATTGATAGAAGAGAAAGAAGGCCCATCATGCCCCTTCTCAACTTTCTCTGATTCTCCATACTTTTTCATCATGAAGCTTAATATTTTGGACATTTTCTTTTGTCATAATTTTCTGTGGGGTCAACTTAATTACAGTACTTGTTTTTTTCTTTTACAACAAATTCTTGGAAGTATATGATAACAATTAACTTAATCTAATATAGATTAATGAAACTTAAAATAGTCCTCTTACGTAATTAGTTGCACCCTTTATGTTAATAATATTATTTTATAGTTATAAATAAGATAAAATAGATTTGATAAAGAATCGATTTTCCTATATGTGTTGAGAGTCAAACCTTTTTTTTTCAAGGTAAAGTCATACGTTTTCTATTGCTATGAAAGAAAAGAAAAATTACGTTAGTGAAGATTAAACCCCTATTTTAGTTAAAAGACAAACAAAAAACCGTCAACCATTGAGAGTTTTAGTTCCAACCCGATATTGGTTGTAATGATAGTGTTATTCTCACTAGTTTTTTAGACTCAGAATGAATACAAATAAAAAGAGAAAAACAAATTTTTTTTTATAAAGAATGTTATAGTAATATTTGTTAGGTTCACATTATTATTCTAATAATATTAACTTAATAATAACAAGTATTTCTCAATAATTATAGTACTTATTAAAAAAACATAATATTTTAAAAACTTTACCCACTAAACTAGGGTAAATGATTCCATACAAAAGGTTGACCTACAAAACACTAATAATTGTACTAGTAGTTTCAAATATGAATATGAATTTCAGTTTGGAATGAAAGAGCAGACAAGATGGATACCTGTAGAACATCAGATAAAGGAAACTCAAAAGAAATTAAAGAACAGGATATTTTGTAAGGAAAAAGATTAGCAGAAAAGATAAAGTGTGGTCGTTTGATTGTTTGTGTTAATGTGGAAATTAATGGTGGATTAAAGCCTTTCATGTCTAATTTTTGACGTTTACTTCGAATTTTGGAACACCACATATATACTTTACTGGATTGCTATTACAAAAAACTTGAAAGGATTGCACTAATTAAGTATAGCTACTATATAAACTCGTGCAGTGTACAAATTTTTGATAGTATTGACATACCTATAAATATAAATTTTAAAGAACGATGTAATTGTATTTAGTAGTTATCAAATTATAATATTAATAGAATTATGTAAAAATTGAGATAGTTTTTGTAACAACATAATTATTGCTTGATTAAATAAATAAGTTTTGATCATCATATGTTCTGCCCAAAAGTAGCTATTTTTGTGAAATAAACGATTTTATAAATAAATTGTGTCGAAATTGACATGCTTGCAAACTTATTGTCCACATAATAAATAATTTGTTAGAAAATGTACTTTAATTTAGACAAGAACAATAAATTAAAGATACAAGTTTGTGATAGATAAAACCAATTTACATATGACGATCAAGAACCTTGCTTATATACACCACCGAGATCTCCGATACACCGATCTTCAACATGAATAAAGTAACAAGAAAATTTTTTTGGCACTTGATATTAATTCTAGGCGAGATGCTCTATTCTTAAACGTTATTTCCTCCTATCACGATGCTTGGGAACAAACCGGAAATACGATGCTTGGGAACAAACCGGAAGTACAAATTACAATCGGGAATTTGTATTATCCCTTAGTTCATGACAAAAAGAAATTACAATAACAATGCTAAAATAAACTTGAAGATTTATTTGTAACGACAATCGTTACCCGAAAACTTAATACTTGTTGTAGGCGTGTAATCACTTTCCTTTTGTGAAATTTCCCCCACACAGGTACTTGGGTTGATGAAGTGGAAATTCACAACGAGATACAAATAACACAGTATGCCCTTAGTACTTAGGGTATACCACTTGACAACAATGTGTTTAGAATTATAAGAAATGGAAGACTTAGACAAGAGTTAATTACTCTCTTGACAAAGCACAAGCAAATGAGAGAAAATGAGAAGAAGACTTCAGAAATTGAGTGGGTTCTACTCATCACCAAAGACCTCTATTTATACTACAAGAGCGTAGTCAAAGGTCATGGCCCAATTAATCACCTTAATGACCAAATTGATGATCATGTAATTCAATGTCATAAATCAATACATTCATGAGCATTAATGTGTATAATACTCCTTGTAACTCCAGAAATTAAGAGCATAAGTGTAAGAATCCAAAGCATTAAATTCAAGAAAACGGAAAAATGACCAACAGTCACTTCCAGCCTAAACCGCCGAGTCCGCGGTCTGACTCCCTCCAATGAAAGCCGATTCGACTTTTCCTTCTGGACAAAATTCCAATTCCCAGAAGTCAAAGCCGAGTCGGCTTTAGCTCCAACAAAGGGACAACCAAGTTGGCTTTATAGGCTGACTTGGTTTTCCGTTTTTCCATTTTGTCCTATCTTTCAATGCCTTTCGGACCTAGTATATTAATACGTATTGTCCCACTACTTTAGTAGTACTTAGTGATTATAAATACAAGATTATTAGACACTAAATGTTCAAAAATCCTCCCCCATTTTGGGTATAATAAGCCTCTCATTTACCAAAACTTATAATACATTTCATGCATCAACGCTAATATCCCTTCGGATTGAATTAACGCCTAGTACAACACACTTCACAAGTGATCGAGCCAGAATTGATTTCCATATGGAATTGAATCAAATGACCCTTCTAACCACTTGACGATGAAGTACACATAAAACAAATAACACAAAGTTATTAACTTGACACATTATAAGGCCGTGTCCGTATCTTATTCATAAGTTTAGCATAGTCATTATGCCAATCTTGACTACTTGAAGCGGCCACTCTTCAAACTTATATAGGTAGGTTCTCAATACGTATAAATATATCCCCGTGATCTGGATATAACACCAAGAGCTCTTCAACCCTTGATCTTGAGAACTTTCAAAGACGACTACCTTTTTCATCACTGTCCAAAGCAACGATGGGTCATTAAACTTGTTGCTTTACAAAAATCAAGAGGACTTTACCACATTGAATTAAGACACTACAACAAATTTAGGTTTTTGCGACATTGGATTTAGTGGCATTAAAGAAATGCCACTGATTTATATTTTTAATGTAATAATTATAGGTTTTTATTTTAAGTTCCACCATAAAGTGATTTAGCAACACTTAATTTGGTCTTTAGTGGTATATGTAATTGTCACTATAATCTATAGTGGCATTCGTAAGAAATGTCACTATATTCTATGTCGCTAAAAGCTTTAGTGTCACTTTTTAATATGCTGCTAAAGGGTCTAACAAATGTCACTAAATCCTCAATATACATTATAAGAAATTTGAAACAACGACATTTAAATCAAATGTCGCTAAATATATCCCACTGAAAGCAAATTATGTTGTAGTGAGACACGATGTTACTCATGCGTGAATAGTTACTTCCAAAATGATTTTATTGACACAAACCGATTTCAATTGAAGCTTGTTCAATCGAAACTCTATTCATGGCTTTCGTAAACGAATACGCCACATTGAACTTAGTGTTCAAATAATCAAAAGTTATGACTCCGTTAATTATAAGTCCTTGCACTAGGCTATGCCTTAGGGCAATATGACGAAACTTACCATTATACACTTGACTATAAGCCCTACCCAAAGCCGTCATGCAATCCGCATGAATTGCCACCAGTGAGATTGGCTTGGGTAACAAAGGTATCTCAAACATGAGATTCCTTAAGCACTCTACTTCACTAGCTGCCGAAGCAAGAGCTACAAACTCAGTTGACATAGTAGAATTAGCTATGCATGTTTGTTTTTTAGAGGACCATGAAACGACACCTCCCCCATAAACAAACACCTATCCACTAGTAGAAGAGTTATCCTCTTCATTATTGATCCAACTAGATAGGAGGTTCACCACTATACGCAATACCATAATCCTTGCTACGCAACAAGTATCTTAATACTCATCTTATCGCCATCCAATGATGGGGACCCGGGTTGCTAGTAAATCTACTAAGTTTACCAACCGCAAAAGGTATGTCAGGCCTAGTACTGGTCATAGCATACATCAAAGATCCTATGACCTTTGAATACTCCAATTGAGAAATTGGTTGACCGATATGTTTGGAAAAATTCATACCGGATTCCATGGGAGTAGAGACCGGTGCTTTATCAAGCATATTAAACTGCTTAAGTATCTTCTCAACATAGTGAGCTTTGACTTAACTTAATACGATTACCTTGTCTCATGATCTTAATACCTAAGATCACATCGGCCTCCCCCATATCCTTCATCTGGAAGGATCTAGACAAAAAATCTTTTGTCTCTTGAACTTGTACTAAACTAGTACCAAAGATGAGCATGCCATCGACATATAGGCAAATGATAATGCCTTTACCATGGCTATCAAACTTGCTATAAACGCACTTATCAGCTTGATTCAATTTGAATCCAAAGGACAAAATTGTTTCATCAAATTTTTGATGCCATTGTTTAGGTTCTTGTTTAAGTCCATACAAGGATTTAACAAATTTACACACCTTTTGCTCATGTCATTTCAAAACAAACCCTTCCGGTTGTTTCATATAAACCTCCTCATCTAATTATAACTCCCCATATAGAAATGCAGTTTTAACATCCATTTGATGTATTTCTAGATGATAGGCCGTAACTAACGCTACCAATAACCGAATAATGGTTATTCTTGCAACCGGTGCATATGTATCGAAATGATCGATACCATGCTTTTGTCTAAAGCCTTGTGCCACTAAACGGGCCTTGAACTTATCAATTGTACCATCAATCTTCATTTCTCTTTCGAAAA
Source organism: Amaranthus palmeri (assembly GCA_019776075.1). NCBI lineage: Eukaryota > Viridiplantae > Streptophyta > Magnoliopsida > Caryophyllales > Amaranthaceae > Amaranthus > Amaranthus palmeri. The sequence continues at coordinate 9,594 of JAAKBH010001005.1, forward strand.
ATCCACTTGCAACATATTGTTTTACAAGTAAGCGGAAGATCCACTAACACCCATGATGGATTGCATCTCATCATCAATAGCCTCTTTCCAAAAGGCGCTATCATGTGATGCCATAGCATCGCTATAAGTCAATGGGTCACCTTCCACATTATACAAATATGGAACACTAGAAGATACTTCACTTCTATCACCTTCAACCAAATATACTTGGAAGTCCGGTCCAAAGCTTTTAGCTTTCCGTTGTCTCTCACTCCTTTTGGGAATAGGATCAACTAAATCTTATTCATCTAGTTGTTGATTATCAACACCTAGAGTTGAACTTTGTTGACTATCATCAACATACTCATTGGTACAATCTAGTAGATTTCTTTGTCTACTTAATGATGAAAATCCTTTTTCATCAAAAATTGCATCTCTTGACTCTATGATCGAATGAATCGATATATAGTCACTTTGCTCTATAACATTGAACCTATGAGTTTTGCTATGAATAGCATAACCTATAAAAATGCATTCAATTGCTCATTCACCGAGTTTCTTTCTTTTGTTACGGGGCAATCTTACAATGGCTCTACAACCCCAAACCTTAAGATAGCTTAAGTTCGGTTTCTTTTTGTGCCAAAGTTCAAAAGGAGTTTCCTTATTCGTTCTCATTGGAACTCGGTTAAGAATGTGACAAGCCGTCAACATTGCTTCACCCCAAAATTCATCACTCAATCCTGAGTAGGATAACTTGAAATTAACCATCTCTTGTAGAATACGATTTTTCCTCTCCGCCACACCATTAGATTGTGGTGCATATCCAACGGTTGTTTCATGTATAATACCCATTGAGTTAAAAAGTTCACATGTCCTAATCTAACATGCCACAAATAATGCAAATCATCTTTATCATTCATACTTGAAATATTACATATGAAATTCTTATTCAAATCCAAAGACAACTTACATTGACTATTACAAAGAAAAGCACGACCTACAAACAAGTTATTTTTTAGAGATAATACACCTATTAGCTTCAAATACTAATTTGTATCCCAATCGATTCAAAATAGGACCCGAGACAAGATTTCTACTAATTTCGGGTGAATAATACACATCCCTTAAAACTAAGAGATTCCCCGAAGTAAACAATAGCTCAATTTTTCCTTTGCCTTGGACCATGATAGGTGCATTATTTCCCATGAAGAGATTCTCCCCATCAACTACCTTGTGAAAGGATTTGAACCATTTTGTAGAATTGCAAAAATGCCTCGATGCCCCCGACTCGATCCACCAAGACAAAGAATCATCCTGCATAACACTTATATTAGTATTCTGTAACACCCTGTATTTTTTTTATATAGTTTTAAATATTAAAATAAATAAATAATAGAAAAGTATGTAACAAACAGTAACGTGTTTTACCGCGTACGATGTTATCGTTATTAGTTTCTTAATCTTTTAAAAAAATATATATTCATATATAATAAAATAAATTAAATGCAATAATTGCATAATTAATAAAAAAATAAAAAAATTAATTATGTGGGAAGGGGAAGGTGGTCGGTTGTGAGGGAGCCAAAGGGAGTTTTGTAACTCCTCTCTTAATTGTGTATTATGGCACAATTAAGAGAAATATCCTTCCTAAAGCCTCTTGAAACTTTTCATCACCCACTTTCTTTTCATTCTAACTTCCATTTGAGTAAGAAAGATTAGAGCATTCCTTCTTCTCTCCTTTGTGTTCTAATTTTCGGTTCTTCACAACAACAAAAAAATGTTCATCCAATCTTTTATTCAAGGGTAAGTGAAATTTAGTTGTTAATTGTAGATTTTACTTTTATGATAAATTATATTTTATATATGATGATATCCTATGAATTTTTAGGAGGATTGAGTATTTTATATAAGTTTTTCTTTAATAATCCTTTAATAAAATTAATTTGTTAAAAGGATTAAATCATATTTATATTGTATAAAATTTTTCTTGATTAATATTGTTTAACAAAGTTTAAATTTGTTATAAGAATAAAGTGTATTTTTAATATTTAAATAAATTTATTTTATGATCTAAATTTCTCTAACAAGATTTCAATTTGTTAAAAGAAATTTAAATGTATGGATTAAGTAAAATAAGTATTCATGAGTTTATAAATCCCTTAACAAAATTTGATTTGTTTAAGGGACTGTATTTATTTATATGTATATACTTAGATTCAAAAAGGTATTTTGGTTTATGATTCTCTACAAAATTTAATTTGTGAGAGGATTAAGTATTTAGTTCCATTATCATAATTTATTGATTTTAAAGTGTTTTGAGAGATCTTGTAGATGAGAATGTTTTAGTTTGGTGACTTTATGTTTTGATGATGGATGTATTTTTGTGTGTATTAATATTATATGTGGGTGGAAATATTAAGTGGTTGTGTGATAAGAAATACAAATTGTGTTTGTGGATTCGGTTTTATTAGATTTTCTTGGCCATGAATTGTAAAGTGGATTTTTATAATTCGAATAATAAATATGTGAAATAATAATTAAGGAACACGTACTTTCCGGACACCTGCAGCTACCTCCGTGTGGCGCCTCTTTTTCAAAGTGTTGGGTGTGTTTTCGTTGTCGCTTTGTTTAACTGATGAGTTAAAAGTCGTTAAAATGCTTAAAATAATTAAAAATAGTAAATGGATGTTAGAAATTATGAAAATTGGAACCCAAGGTAATTGATGCGTTCCGGACGTAGTGGTGAAGTCGGATTTTCCATTTGAATTTTCTAAACTGTCCATATTGGCTGTTTAAGTTTCTGGTCAAGTATAGAATTTTGAACTATTATTAGGAATTTGATGAAATCAATTAAAATTATCAATTCTAACTGATATTTTAATGGTATGAAATGAGTTAAATGTGTAAACACGTTCTAATACTTGTTCGTATTGTGTGTGTATGTGTTATTTAGGACCTCGATTCATAAGAGGGTGAAATTCCTGTCGTGCTTGAATACCGTTGTTTGCAGTGTTTAAAGGTACACGCTTAGACCATACTATTTATGTGGTTGTGCAAGTGATGTTGTTTCATTCTTGTTAATGGCAATGTGACTCACATAAGGATTAGACATCTCAAATAATTTGAAAGAAGTTTAACTTAAAAATTGAGGATTGATGTGTTGGTTATCCCAAGGGGTTAATAATTTGGAATGGATTATATAATTTTGTTCCCATGGTAGTTTTGGATCATTACGGTCACCATGGGGTAATGCACACTTTAACCTCTGACGACCTGAACAGGACGGGCAACGTCTTAGGTCGGTGGTTGCCTTGGGATTAGCTCTCCCAAGTGTATTCCTCAAAATGAATTGGATTATTACTTGGACGACCCGAACAGGACGGGCAACGTTTCAAGTTGGGGATTTTTGAATAAATATATTAGAGCCTTTGCATGCTAAGGTGTACACATTGCTTGTATTCCACTTGTTGATTATATGTATGTTGTCTCTGACGTGTATTGGATTTGTTCTTTGGAACTTGCTATTCGTTGTCATTCGACGACTAGCAGGTTAATTGCAGGTGGGGACTGGAGTGAGGATTCAATGTAGGACCAATGTCACCAAGACCGCACTTTTATGTAATAATAATTATGAGTAGAAAATAATTTTCATCCGTGAAACAGAACTTAACTTCGTTTATTTGTCGTTTTGTTATTTTGCTTAATTAGAGGTCGATGGACTCTCGAGTTGTACGTTGGAACTATCATAGACTTGTTACTATCGTATGTTTTATTTCCGTTTAGTTATATTCCTTTATCGATGGAACGTTGACGATCTTGGAAGGGAAGTTTCCACTAAGTGTCCAGTGTGTGAACCGGAGTCATATTTTCATATGAATATCCGAGTCAGATACGCCGGAGCGTTACATATTCATTGAAGAAAGATTCTTAGAAGAATTTTCATTCAAAATTGCAAGATTACCTTGAGTGGATGGTCCTTTGCTTGTAGAAGCTTGACTATTCCCCTTTGTCTTTTTTTGCTTGTTCTTGAGAACAAACCAATTTTTCCTTCGGTGCCCGGGCTTGCCATATTCCTAACATACCTTTTCGGTATTAGAAACAATGGCCTTCCCTTTTGAAGAATCATTTCTCTTCCTCTTATATCCGGAACGAGATGGTTTCCCTTCCGCAACCATGTTAATGGTTCCAACATCAGGATTCTCATTCTTCCAATTCTCATGAATCCGTATGCTAGACTCAACAACAATATGTTCCCCAAGATCTGAGAGTGTAATCTCCTCTCTTTTATGCTTTAAAGCATGTCTAACATCCCTCCATGAGGGAGACAACTTGTCTATAATACTTGAAACAAGAAAGACTTCATCTTTTTCAATTTTATGTAATTTAAGAGTGGCATGCATTCTTTGTATAATTCATGAAATTGATCAATAATAGGGCGATCTTCTACCATCTTATAAGAATTAAAATTACTCACAAGAAACGTTTTGGAGCTAGCATCCTCCGCCGTGTATTTGTTCTCAAAAGCATCCCATAACTCCTTAGCGGACTCAAGGTATCAGTAGATATCAAATAATGAGTCTTGCATTCCATTTAGTACATGGCCCGGCAAATGAAATCATCATTATCCAACTTACTTCTCTTCCTATTTTGCTCAAGAATTTCATTCTCCGGCTCGTCCGACTTAGGTGAACTTATCACGTAGGCCACGTTCAAACTGGTAACAAGGAACATCATCTTCTTTTGTCAACGTCGAAAATCGACTCCGACAAACTTTTCCAACATAGCAAAGTTAGAAGTAAAATCTTTCATTGTTGCCATCCGGAAGAAGATTATCACAAAAGATTATTAGGAATATATAACATAAGTACAAATTACAATCAAGAATTTGTATTATCCCTTTGTTGATGACAAAAAGAAATTACAATAACAATGCTAAAATAAACTTGATACTTGTTGTAGGCGTGTAATCACTTTCCTTTTGTGATATTTCCCCCACGAAGGTACTTGGGTTGACGAAGTGGAAATTCACAACGAGATACAAACAACACAATATACCCTTAGTAGTTAGGGTATACCACTTAACAGCAATGTGTTTAGAATTATAAGAAATGGATGACTTAGACAAGAGTTAATTACTCTCTTGACAAAGCACAAGCAAATGAGAGAAAATGAGAAGAAGAATTCAGAAATTGGGTGGGTTTTAAGCATCACCAAAGACCTCTATTTATACTACAAGAGCATAGTCAAAGGTCATGTCCCAATTAATCACCTTAATGATCAAATTGATGATCATGTAATTCAATGTTAAAAATCAATACATTCATGAGCATTAATGTGTATAATACTCGTTGTAACTCCAGAAATTAAGAGCATAAGTGTAAGAATCCAAAGCATTAACTTTAAGAAAACGGAAAAATGACCAACAGTCACTTCCAGCCTGAACCGCCGAGTCATTGGTCTGACTCCCTCCAACGAAAGCCGACTCGACTTTTCCTTCTGGACAAAATTTCAATTCCCAGAAGCCAAAGCCGAGTCGGCTTTAGCTCCAACAAAGGGACAGCCGAGTCGGCTTTATAAGCTGACTTGGTTTTCCCTTTTTCCGTTTTGTCCTATCTTTCAATGCCTTTCGGACCTAGTATATTAATACGTATTGTCCCACTACTTTAGTAGTACTTAGTATAAACAGGATTATTAGACACTAAATGTTCAACAAGAATCACACTAATTTTTTAGCACATAGAAATTAGAATGACATAAGAAAAACTTAAATGAAAGGAAATATGGAAAATCACAATCAAGGTTTGAATCTTCTCGATGTGAAGTGCTCGAAAAGCGAAGAGAATCAGAAAATTCATATGTTAAACAACAAACAAGCATTCTATATTTATAGAATAGCTCATACCGGTTCATGAAGCAATGTTTTACTTCACAAAGCATGAGATTGATCCATGAAACACGAGATTGATTCACGAACCATAATTGTCTTTCACTTAACCTATACATCCCAATAAACATGATTATAATAAACATAATAACCGTTGGTGATTATAGAATAACCAACAAAATAGAAGACACCGATTTGCAAGAAGAACCCCGCACAAAGAAGGGTATGCGCAGGCCGCGTAAAAGGCCTCGAGCCGCGCAAAACATTTTGCCAGCCTTTGCGAGCTACACACTAGACCGCGAGCCGCGCACATTTGTCTGACTCGTTTTTTTACACTTTTCCTTGCAAACGTTGAACTTTGGGATATACTTAATTAATTTAATAAAATTTATTTATTTAATGTAATTAATTAAACCGTTCCGATGACCACTATACACTCTAAATTCCAACAATCCTCCCCCATTTAGAGTATATAATCATTTTCTTCTTTTGCGATCCATAAACTCCAACCCATTCAATGCATCAATGCCAATGTCCTTTCGGATTGAATTGACACCTAGTACCACACATCTTTACAATTGATCATATCCCATAATGTCATTTCGGATTGAATTAAGCAGATATATTCCAACCAATTGAAGGAGTAGTACACATGAAATAATTCATTAATCTTACGTCCTTGACACGTTAAAGGTCATGCGTCCATATCTATTCATAAGTTCATTGAAATCATAAGTATGCCCCTTGATTTCTTTGAGGCGGCCAAACCGCAAACTTATATAGGTAGCTTCTCCTAGTTTACCATGCTTTCATGAATAAAGCACTCAATCTAGAGATCTTCATAACTCTAGAAAGGGAGACTTCGAGGAACTACTCTACTACCTCATTATTTGACATCACGAACAAAGCAATTAGAGGGTCTTAAAATTACTTCCCAACATCTGATGAACTATCAATCCACATTGAATTCAAGACTAGATCACTACAAAAAATGTTGCAAATACCCATGCTTAAAAATGCATTTACCCATGCTTAAAAATGCATTTAGGCACACTTATATGTGAGGCTGATAGATTTAGCCACGCTTAAAAAACGAGGTCTGTGCTTGTGTGGGTAAATTTTAGGCACGCTTAATAAGCGTGGCTAGAATTACTCATTGTCACGCTTATAATAGTGGCTGATAGTACTTATAGCCACACTTATAGGTGCTATAAACTATCCTCACTTAATAAGTGAGGCTAAATTATTTCATAGTCAATTATTTTACTCGTGTTTTCACACACATTATAAGCGTGGCTAATGAATATAATTAACATTTTGAATAATTTTGGTGGCAAATTATTATTATTATTATTATTATTATTATTATTATTATTATTATTATTATTATTATTATTATTAGGAAAATTTGCCAAGAATAATCCCAACTATCACTCGTTGGCCAGAAATAATCCCAACTATTGATTATTTTTTAATAATCCCAACTATTGATGAAGTTTGCTGAAAACAGTCCCACTCTATTTTCACCCGGCTGTAGCAGGTTTTTTGAATATTTTTTTTACTTTTTTTGAACTTTCCTTCATCAAATTAGGTAAACCTATATTAAAGTTAAAAAAAGGTAAAAAAAAATACTCAAAAAACCTTCTACAACCGGTTGAAAATAGAGTGAGACTGTTTTCAGCAAACTTCATCCATAGTTGGGATTATTAAAAAATAATCAATAGTTGGGATTATTTCTGGCCAACGGGTGATAGTTGGGATTATTCATGGCAAATTTTCCTTATTATTATTATTATTATTATTATTATTATTATTATTATTATTATTATTAAGATTATTATATTATTATATATTATTATTATTATTATTATTATTATTATTTATTTTATTATTATTATTATTATTCTTATTATTATTATTTTTGGCAAAGTAAATATTATAAAATGCCAGAAAAGATAGCCGAAGCTTACAAAGGTTCAACAGACTGAAACGACGAGCCCTGCTGAGTATCTGAGGGACATGCCCCTCTTCATTCGCTCGAGGGACTCGACATTTCCAAAAAAGGAGTAATACTCCCGGCCTATACAACGACTATAAAATGCAAAACGTTTTAACACAATACATCTAGCCTTTAGCTATGTAAAAACCAGTACCAGCCAAAGAATATCAAAAGGCTCTCAAAAACAATCAAAAGCATGTGGTCATAGACACACAGCATCAATGCACGTCAGTATACTAGCTTTTCATACAGCAGCTCTAATATTTGTCGTGCAGCTCATATCAACCAGAATATGCTGCCACCCCTGCTGGGATCAGCTTCAATTCAACCGAAAGGATGAGGGCAGTGAGCCCTGTTCCCCCCAGCTTGTAGTCATACCAGTGTAGACAACCATAACCTGTTCCATACCCTTGTGCCAAGATAGTAGAGAACCACGTTTTACACATCACCGTAGCAGCATACTGTCTTCTTAATACGCATACAGCAGCAACATTCCAACCCTCAGATCAGCATCATCACATTGAATACCCCCAACCAGCTATGATCAAACCGGAACAGCAGTTGCTGTGTATAATCAACAGCAATATTGTCTTAACCAAACAAGCTTTAGCCATACATCCATATGGAACACCTTCTTTAGGTGTTCTAACACACGTATATTCCACAAACCTTCTTAAACCATCTCTATACAGCCAAACAGCAACCAGAGGTAGATTTATCTAACCAACTTCCACATACACTTGGGAAGTAGTGAATCTCAAGCCAGGATTAAATTACTCCACTATTACCAAAAAGCCATGTTGCAAAAGAAATGCAGCAACAGAGCCAAACCTAATAGCATTCAACTGAACTAACCTTCTTTGTACCTCCATTGAGTTATTGAGCAAGGATGTAAGAAACTAATGGTTATGGTGTATACTTGGGATAATCTATGGGAGGGGGGAGCCAACATCTCTAGGACCCACTCTTAATACAACCTCACCTAAACCATCGACCAACTATGACACACTAACCAGCTTTTACATCTGTACTCACATAACCAGGGGCAGCCTCTACAAAGGGGTTGGCTGGGGCCTCGAATAACCAAATTCGAAACAGCAGTTTAGACCAAAGAAGGGTTAGGAATAGCCAATGGCTACCCTCAATACACAGCTGCTAAAGCAGATCAAACACGCTGACCTCCAAACAAATTCCAGCCCTAGGATTTGGGATCAGAAAGTGCTTCGATTCTACCTACACCCATAAATCAACCAAAACAAAAGAAGGCCTGCAGAGAATAGGCGAACACTTACAGGCCATAGACGATTCTGGTGTTGGAGTTCAACTCATCAGCGGCAAACAAGTATCCTTCAATTCCTAGGCGCAGAAGCTTTGTAACACCCGAATTTCCTCTTCCTTTACGACTTTGGTTTCGTTTAAGGGTCGGAAATTCAGGGGGTTTCGTTTAAGGGTCGGAAATTCAGGGGTGTTACAAGCTTCTTGCAGATCATAATCGAAAACCCCTAATTCAGTTTAGAGTCAAATTAGGGATTCGACGATCTCGAATGTTTGCACTCGAACGAACTCTAGCCAGAGTAAGAAGATCCTTAAAGATCAGCAACTATATCCCCTAATATAGATTGGGGTTAAAACAAGAGACTTTCCGAAATCTCAATACTAGGGTTTGAGAATTTCAAAATCGCAAAAGGGGTTTTATCTCATTCGAGATCAGAACAACAAAACGAAGGGGATGAACCCATGTAATTAGCAAGCCAAACATCTTTAATGGAGGATGTTTGGGTTCAGGTAAACGAAAAAACAGAAAACGCTGTTCTTGGCTCCATCAACCTCGCTGTTTTGGTACCAAAGCAAGTTATTGGTAGGCAAACTCAGCTGGGTTGACGGGGGACCACTAGCACACCGGTGGCTTCATCCCTCTCGGAGGTCGACCCCGCCTCCTGCCTGCCATGGCGGGGCAGATGAAATCGCCCAGCAGAGAGGTGGGTTCTAGAGAGAGATTAGAGAGAGGTGGCTCTATTATTATTATTATTATTATTATTATTATTATTATTATTATTATTATTATTATTATTATTATTATTATTATTAGGATCATTTACCAACAACAGCCTTAAAGTTTGCTCAATTTCAAATAAACAGCCTCAAACTTCGTTTTTTACCAACTACCTTCAACTTAGGAAACACGACATCGATACAGCCACTTCACCGGATGACCTGCTAATTGATCGTTGACCATGCTCAATGACCTTTGACTTTTCCTTAATTTCACTAATTAAACCTAATTACCCAATTATCCCTAATTAAACTCTTCTTCCCCAACCTTTCTCTAACCCACCTCAATCACCTCACCTCTATTTCCCCCCTTCATCAACACCACCACCACCACCACCACCACTATTAAAACCTCTCCTTTAATACAACCCAATTAAAAGCTCTTCTTATGGTGTTCACTTATCTGGGTTATCAATTTTTCCCGAAATTTCCCCTTGTTTTATGGTGGAAGATGATATTGTGGTGTTTGTAAATGGGTTGTTATTTTCAATACAAGCAGATATCCCCTTCGTCTTTCACTGTTTCTCTCTCAAACTCCTCATTTTTCTCTTCTTTTATTTCTCCTTTGTTCTTACTCATTTTTTACATCATCAATTCATATATCCACATCTTTGTTCCTTATTCTCCTCCAATCTTTCATAATAATCATTTTTTCCTCTTTATTGATTTGGGTTTTTCTTCTTCTTCTTCTTCAGATTACAATATAGAAAAATCAGATTATACATTCAATAAAGTTTCAATCTTTGAGTGATTTTTCAACTGGGTTTTTGTTTTTTTGGTTTATTTGATTGATTAAAATCATATTATGATAGAAATAATCCTGGATCTATTTTGGGTTTTTTATTTTGGGTTTTATTTGATTGATTAAAATCAACCCTTTTTTTCAATAAAGTTCCTGGATTTTTATTTGGTTTTTTATTTTGGGTTTTACTTTTGGGTTTGATTGGTTTTTTGTTCCTGGATTTTTCAATAAAGTTCTTTCGGTTTTATTTGATTGATTAAAATCAACCCTTTTTTTTTCTCCTTTTGTTTATTTTTGGTTTTTTTTTTATTTCTTTGCTTAGGATTAAATTTGATTTCATTTGATTGAATATTAACTTTTTAGAGTGTTGACTAGTTTGTAATCCTGGATCTATTTATTCAAATTGTTGATAGTTTGCAAATTATCCATTGATTTCTATATTTGGAATTTTAATGGTGGTGGTGGTGGTGGTGGTGGTGGTGGTGAAGGAGGAAAATGGAGGTGATTTAGATGGGTTAGAGAAAGGTTGGGGAATAAGGGTTTAATTAGAGATAATTGGATAATTAGGTTTAATTAGTGAAATTAAGAGAAAATCAAAGGTCATTGAGCATGGTCAACGTTCAATTAGCAGGTCATCCGGTGAAGTGGCTGTATCGATGTCGTGTTTCCTAAGTTGAAGGCTGTTGTTGGTAAAAAACGAAGTTTGAGGCTGTTTATTTAAAATTGAGCAAACTTTAAGGCTGTTGTTGGTAAATGATCCTTATTATTATTATTATTATTATTATTATTATTATTATTGACAAATAAAAATTATTTCTATTCACCAGAAAAACATAAAACAACAAGGTCCAAAGTGAGGCCAAAAACGAGCCGATACAATTTGTCAGCAAAGGTCCAAAGCTATAAAGATTCAACTAAAATAGCTACAAAAAGCATCAAGCACCTACCCTACACAATAAACAAAAACAGAAAGCACTAACTTAGCACTAGATAGAATTTGGTAGGCATCAAGAGAAGTTGTTGTACCATAATCAACCACCTACTAGTAAGCATTCAGCAAGCAGCAACAAATCTAATAATAAACCAGCAGCATACCAACCCCCAACACTTAACTTTCAACACCAGCAGTTCCAAAACGCACACTTACAGCAAATCAAGATCAGCAGCAAGCAGCTACACAAGTATCCTCACTTAGGCATAGGGAACAGGTTCAGCATCACACTCCTTTGAGTCAGTGAAGACAGCAACCCTCAGTACATATTAGATGGAAAATGAGAACAACCCACTCAAAGTAATTCAGTCAGCATCTCAACCCCTCTCCATAGTAGCTATGCAGCAGCTAAAAGGATCTTGAAGGAGAGCAGTAGCATCTCCACAGTAACAGCTAGGAATGCATAGACAACATAGTCAGCATCATGATTCACCAGACACCATCATCATTACAATCAGCACCAAGAAATCCAACAGCAGATCAAGAGCTTCAATGTAACACCCCGAGATTTTCTGACTTCATTAATTAATATTTTAATAACTTTTAGGGATTTAATAATTATATTAAATTAATTTTAATGTAGTTTAATAAGTTTCGTTTGTAAACGAATTTAAATATTAACATATGTTTATATTAAAAATACAACTACGACTCCTAAAATAAAGAGGTTTGAATCAAATTATTAATTTATTAGAATGGTTGAGCTCATGAATCTAGAAATAATAATAATAATAATAATAATAATAATAATAATAATAATAATAATAATAATAATAATAATAAAAAAAAAAAAAAAATAATAATAATAGTGGTACCCAAGAGATTTTGCGAGATTGGATGAGCAGCCCAAACTACTCCATAGCTACAGTCTACAATGATCTCATGGGTACCCAAGAGAGAGTCAAATGGGGGAACATTACGTGGAATAGTGGTACTACCCCAAGAAGTCGGTTCATAATGTGGTTGGCCTTCCAAGTTAGACTGAAAACTAAAGAAAAGCTTGCAAAAATAGGGGTGGTGAATGACGACACTTGCCCCATCTGTGGAACCCAGAGTGAATCAACGAATCACCTTTTTTTTCAATGTGTATTCAGCCAACAATTCTTCCTGGAGCCGGGGGACTTTTTTCTTGGGCCGTGCTCTCCTGTATGGGTATGAGTTGCCGCCGTCCTTCCCTCCCCAGACCCTGCCCATAGTTTTTCTATGAGTGGGATATACTGGGTAGGATGATGATGATGATGATTCAGCCAACAATGTGTGGATTCAATTAGACATTGGCTAGGCCTTCCATAGAACATAAGGAACTTGCAAGACATACTACGCAAACGGCATATGCCGAAGAGCAAACTGAAATATGCAGAGGCTGTTATAGGTAATCTGATTTATGCTATATGGCGTGTGCGAAATGAGGCTATCTGGCATCAAAGAGTTACCACGGTTGGAACGGTGGTGGAGACTATAAAGACGGAATCCAAGCTAAGACTCAGCTCCTTTACTTGGACTAGACCCATTCACAATTGGACACGAACTTTATAATCCCCTCCTGCATATAGGGGTTTGTAGGTTTTTCTTGATTATGGGATGTGTTGTACACCACTGTGCTGGTTTTTTTTCTTATCTTATCTGCTGGCTGTTTGCACCTCTTCTATTTGCTCCTTACCTGTCTGCGTATAGTAGCCATAGGTGCTGTCTGTTTTCTCTTAGGAAACCTGAGGGTCTAGCCTGCTCTATATTTTTTTTATAGCTGTTGATCTTTGGTTTAGGTCCCTTGAATTGTTTTGTTGGTCTGTGCTATAGTGTCTATGATGCTTCTGTGAGGCTGTGTTTCTGGGCTACTGTACTACTGTTCTTGCCCACATGCCTTTTGTGTTCTGTCGTTGAGGATGTAATGCTGGATGCTTGTTGTGTTGTGAGTTTTGTTGTCCCTTCAACTGGCTGGAATACTGCTGATTTTTTGCTGCTGTGCACTTGCACCATCAAAACATTGCTGGGTTTTCTGTGTGTGCTGTACAGCTGGCTGACTTCTGCTGTTAATGTGCCACATCCTACTCATGATGCAGTCTGATCCTGATATTGCTGCTTGCTGGTGTTATTTCACTGCTGTTTTGTGTGGGCTGATGTATCACAGTTGGTCTTGCCCTGTTGTTCTTGAAGCTGCTGCTGTCCACCAAGCTGCTATGTTGCTGCTGTGCCATTTTGCTGCCTACCTGTGTATAATGAGTCCAGAGAAGGTGCACTTGAGCTGCTGTATTTTAGGTCTTGGTGCTCTTATGGGCTGCTTTTGTGTTTCTGCTGCCCTTTGTTTGTGACGCTGTGCTGCATCTACCCACTGTCCAGGCATTGCAACTTGGTCATTATTGCTGTGCACACTCCAAGGCTGACCTTGCTGCTGCTTGCTCCTCATAATGTAGCTGCTGGTGTTGATGTCGTATGCTGGATTTTGATACTAATTGTATGTTTTGTATGTTGTGGACACTCTGTTGGCTAGCTTAGCTCTTTTTCTACCTATGATAGAATTTCCTTATCTAGGTCCCTTTAGACCCTTTTGGTAGATAAGTAGGTAGCCATTGTTGTAAATTAGCCGCATGGCTCTAATTTTTTTTGAGATAACCCAGGTTCATCCGTGCACACGAAGAGTGAGGTCGAGAAACCCTTCCTAGAAGGTGGGCTCTTTTTTCACACTGATGCAATGATAGGGTGACCCTCGGTTATCTGGGTTTAGTTACCCCGTTGTAAATGTTTTGTTTAGTGTTTAATAGAAAATCGCTTGACAAAAAAAAATAATAAAATAATAATAATAATAATAATAATATAATAATAATAATAATAATAATAATAATAATAATAATAATAATAATAATAATAATAATATTAATTGTAATATTACTAAGAAAAGCCATGATAGAGTAATCATAAAACCTAAGCACTCATGAGCCGTCATCCCTAACCTTCCCACCCTTCTTCTCTCTTCTCCTCCCTCACGCAAAATTCCAGCAGCTCGAACCCGCGCGCTCCTCCTCCGCCAGCACAGCCGCGCCACCCAAGAAAGGCGCCAGCAGCAAGGCTGCGAAACCACCCCAAAACTGCCGCTCATGGCTGCGTTTTGGTGCCTAGAACAGCAGCTAAGGGCTGCGTTTTCGCTCCTAACTGCAGCCAAGGCTGCCCCATTTCCCTCTTCTCTTATTTCTCCTCATTGTAAGCCATATTTTTCCCTCTTTGTGAGCAATTCTTTACCCAATTTAAGTTTGTATGTTTTTGATATTTAATTTCTTATTATTTAGAGTTTGTATTTGTTAAATTTGAGTATGTTATTTTGATATTTGTTATGGGTTTGATGATTATGGTGATTTGAAAATAGATATTTAGGGTTTATATTATAATGAATTTAAATGTATTAATTTGGGTAAATTCATGAATCTTAGTTTAGATTAAGTTATATCTTGATAGAATTTAAAGTGGGTACACTAGTGGAAAAAAAGCTATTGGTGCTACCAATTGGCTGCGGTTTTAATGCATACGCAGCCAATAAGTAAAATTTAAAAAACAAACATTGGATTAGGCTGCGGTTTGCTCATATGTCCGCAGCCAATAAGTGAAATTTTATTATGGGCTGCGGTTTCCCTAGTGTCCGCAGCAAATTTAGCACTAAAAATGTGAAGCCCAACCCAAAACAAACAAAAACCCTAATTTCATATATATGCGCCGTTCCCTAGTGATATATGCGCCGTTCCTTAGCTTCTTTCCTTAATCTTTTCATTACCTCAAAAACCCTAATTCCTCAAACCCTTCTTCTTCAAAGCCGCCGTTCCTTCCTTAATCTTTTCACTTCCTCAAACCCTTCTTCTTCAAAGCCGCCGTTCCTTCCTTCTTCTTCTTCAAAGCGTGCCCTTCCTTCTTCCTCAAATTCTTCTTTCCATAAAAAAACGTGAAGATTTCATTGAAAATATCAGATTCATTCTTCCTAATCAGATTCTAAAAACGCCTCTTGTGGTCACCTTGAAGATTTCGTTTACCTTCATGATCTCTGGGCAAGAGAGACAAGAGAGACAAGTATATGAAGATTTCGTTCACCTTTGTTTTCTCATAACAAAAACCACGAATTTGGGTTCTGGGCGTCTCTTCACCTTCGTTTTCGTTTTCCACTAGTGTAAGTTCTCTTTAATCGATCAAATAAACACTTGCAAATTTGGCTTCTCAATCTCCATAAGGGTCATCACCCTCTTATCTCCATAATAACCTGAACGAAATGAAGATCTGGAGTCGCTCTCGAGTCTCGAAGATTCCAGAACATCATCAATCCCTCAAGAGGAATGCCAAATTTCTTGAACAGTCAGCCAGGTGAGAAATCATCAAAGAAGGAAATTTTATTTTATGTGATCGGCTAAACAGTAGATTAATGTGGCATCGCGAAGATTGACTTCACTACGCTTTGAATTGAGTGGCAAAATGAACCTCCGAGCAATATTGTAAAGGAGCTTATTAAGAGGTGAAAGTGTATTGTGGCTAAAGCGTTTTTTTATCACTAACTCCTAAGAATTTTAGGACGGTTTTCTCATTAGTACCTGAAAAGACAATTTTAGAACCAACATAATAGGTGTCGAAACCAATAGCGAGAACCCCAAATCATTCCTCTAATATCAAACTATTAAATTCAATTTTTATCTCCTTTACTGTGCTTGAGCACACCCCATTGTCCATCGTGAAATTATTGATAAATTCTCGCACACTACAACATAATTTGCTTTTTGTGCCATATATTTTGCGTTATTTAATTTAAATGTCATTATTTCAAATTTCTTATAGTGTATATAGACGATTTAGTGACATTTATTACACCCTTTAACAGCATATTAAAAAGTCTCACTAAGGCTTTTAGCAACATAAGATCTAGTGACATTTCTCACAAATGCCACTATAGACTATAGTGACAATTACATATGCCACTAAAGACCAAATTAAGTGTCGCTAAATCACTTTATGGTGGAACTTAAAATAAAAACCAATAATTATTACAATAAAAATATGAATCAGTGGCATTTATTTAATGCCACTAAATTCAATGTCGCAAAAAGCTAAATTTGTTATAGTGGCATATGATGAGGATAAATGGAATTGCTAGAAAAATTATACATCAGTTCTTCCCAACCTTGACTACTAAGGATGGCATGCAATTGGGGGAAAGGATTTGGATCATACCAATATTTGTCTAGTCCAAAGCCCACAGACATCTCCTTTGCTACCTCTTCAGCACTGTTTGGGTCCACCTGCTTGATCCTTTTGGCAGGTCTGGATGATGAACTCCCTTTAGGGTTGGAAGAGGTCCTTTTTGAACTGGCATGCATGGTTCGTGGGGTTGTGGATTTTCTTTGGCGTTTTTGGGACGATGAAGGGTTAAACTCAGATGGCGATGGATGAATTACTTGTAGAGGCTCAGGTTGAATAAATTTTGGGCTTTTCCCTTTGTTGGTTGAAGATGATTTGGGTGATTTCATGATGTGAGGAAGATGAAGATGGAGGTTTTGAGGAAGAGAGAGGTTAGAGTATTGATGGTTTTAGAGGTTTCTAGCAAGAAGTAGTACTTTGGGGTAATTATGGGAAGTGTGAGTGATGGATGGGACGTGAGAGAGTGGGTTTTTAATGGTTGGAAAGGACGGTTACTGAAAGGTTTGTACTACTTCTGGGATTCATTTTTGCGTGTGAATAAAGGTGTCTAACGAAAAGTTCGCGTGTAAGTTCGTTGAATAGAGCGGTTACATAACTGATTTTCGAAACACCTCGATGATTCGTCTTCTACTTTAAGTTAAGTTGACTCACCGAAAATTAAATAAAATAAAATGCTGGAATTTTGCGAAGATATAAAATAAGGAATTTTTATGTGATTTTTCGTTTGTCCAAAATAAGAATAATAAATATATTTTTTTCATTTTATAATATGAAGATATTAATAAATAAATCATGCTACTTGGTCTATTCAGTTAAGCAAGCAATCAAGAAAATATTCATGGAACATACTTAGATAGTTGCATACCTAAATCTCGCAATAATTGAGTTTTCAATCATAGTTGTTGTGGTTGATCTAACCCTTCCAATTTTCACGTTGCTTAGAGGAGGAATACTAGCATTAAACTTTAGTGAAGCTTGATCGTACCTAGCTCCAACCTCATCTTTTCAAATTGTTCTCTTGGAAGCGGTTTAGTCATTATATCTGCAACTAGTTCATTAGTACTGACATGTTTAACAATTATATTTTTATACTCAACATTATCCTTAAGAAAATGATGTTTTATATGAATATGTTTAACTCTAGAATGATGCACTGGATCTTTAGATATGCAAATGGCACTAGTATTATCACAATAAATAGGAACACATTCAAATTTAATACCAAAATCTTTTAGCTGTTGTTTTATCCATAGCATTTGGGAACAGCAAGCTGCTACTGCCACATATTTTGCTTCTGCTTTGGATAGAGCTACTGTGTTCTGTTTCTTGGAACACCATGATACCAAATAAGAGCCAAGAAACTGTACCATACCTGATGTACTCTTTCTATTCACAAGGTCTCCTGCATAAGCTACATCACTATACCCTTTCAAGTCATAGACATCACTTTTCGGATAAAATATGGACAAGTTATCTATTCCCTTTAAATATCTAAGAATTCTTTTTACTGTCGTATGGTGTGATTCTGGGATTTAATTGAAATCTAGCACACAAACCAACACTAAACGAGATATCGTGTCTACTAGCAGTTAAATATAGTAGAGATCCTATCATGGCTCTATACATAGTTTGGTCAACATTTATACCATTAGAGTCTTCATCTAATCTAATGTTAGTGGCCATTGGTGTGTGGTTTGTTTTAGCATTATCTACTCCATACTTCTTTAGAAGTTCTTTTATATATTTTTGTTGATGAATAAAGATACCATTAACAGTTTGTTTAATTAAAAAAAAAAAAAATTTGCAAACCAAGGAAGAAATTTAATTCTCCCATCATACTCATTTCAAATTCAGCACTCATTAGGTTAGCAAATTCTTTACACAATGATTCATTAGTGACTCCAAAAAAAATATCATCAACATATATTTGAACGACTAAAATATATGAACCTTTATTCTTAAAGAATAAGGTCTTGTCAATTTTACCTCTTATGAACTTGTTTTCAATTAAAAATTTAGATAATCTCTCGTACCATTGCCTAGAAGCTTGTTTTAGCCCATAAAGAGCTTATCAAGCTTGTAGACATGATCTGGAGAAATTGCGTTTTCAAAGCCAGGTGGCTGTTCCACAAAGACTTCTCACTAGTCGAAAAAAAAGCTATTGGCTGCGGCTAATTGGCTGCGATTTAAAAGTGTACGCAGCCAATAGACAAAATTTAAAAAAAAAATCAAAAGGGCTGCGGTTTGTTAGGATGTCCGTAGCCAATAGTTCAATTTAAAAAAAAAAATCAAAAGGGTTGCGGTTTTTTAGTTGGTCCGCAGCCCAAAAGCAAATGGGTTGTTTTTTGTACAAGACTTGGGCGCCTCTGATCTCTTAAATTCATTCAAGTTCTAAGAAAACCCTAATTTCATAAGACTTGTTGGGCGCCTCTCTCTCTTCTCTTCCTTCTTCCTTCTTAATTCAAAACCTTCAAGAACAAGATCTAAGAAAACCCTTCTTCCTTCATCTTCTTCAAAACCCTTCTTCCTTCATCTTAATTCGAAGATTCAAAACCCTTCATCTTCTTCAAAGGCACCCTAAGAACAAGAACATGCCGGATTTCGAAGATCTGAGATTTCGAAGATTCAAGATTTCGAAAGATTTCTTCCTTCAAGATCTTGCACCTTCAAGAGCGTCGGTCTTCTTCCTTCAAGATCTTGGTCTTCTTCCTTCAAGATTGTAATTTCGTTTTTCGTAAATTTCGTTTTTTTGTAAGTTCTTCGTTTTTTTGAAGATTGTAATTTATGGGTAAAGGTGTTTTTTTTAATGTTCTTGGAAGATATGGAAGATATGTAAGTTGATCTTGTTTAATTTCGATTTAATTTTTCGTTAGTTTGTTCTTTTTTTGAGTTCTTGGAAGATATGGAAGATATGTAAGTTTTTCGTTTTAATTTCGATTTTTTAATAGATCTTGTTTAATTTCGTTTGTTTGTTTGTTCTTTTTTAATAGATCTTTTTTAATAGATCTTCATTTTTAATGTTCTGAGTCGTTTGTTTGTTTGTTCTGAGATCTTGTTTATGTTGATGAAGATCTTTGTTCTGAGATCTTCATTTTTGAGATCTTCGTTTTAAGTTCTTCATTTGTTTATGTTTATGTTCATTTTTAATAGATCTTGTTTATGTTCTGAGTCGTTTGTTTGTTCGTTTTTTGATGTTTATGTTGATCTTGATGTCCTTTTTCAAAAATCTTTCTAGATTTCTGAATTTTTTTTATTTTGAAAAAATACTTAAGGGCTGTGGTTTTTGCCCATGTTCGCAGTCCTTAAGCTTTTTTGGGCTGCGCATAAAAACCGTAGCCATTCTCTAATATTAAGGGCTGCTACAATAATGGCTTGGGTCGTAATACGCAGCCCATAAGGGCTTAAAAACCGCAACCCTTAAGGTTTTTTCCACTAGTGGATCTTCTTCTAGAAAACCATTTAAAAATGCACATTTCACATCCATTTGATATAATTTAAAATTCATAAAAGCGGCAAATGAAATTAGAATTCTAATAGCTTCTAACCTTGCTACGGGAGAAAAAGTTTCTGTATAGTCAAAACCTTCCCGTTGATTGTACCCTTTAACTACCAATCTTGCCTTGTTTCTTACTATAGGTTCCATGCTCGTCCAGCTTGTTTCTAAATACCCATTTTAATCCTATTATCTTTTTATTCTTGGGTTTTGGTTCAAAGTGCCACACTTTATTTCTTTCAAACTCATTTAGTTCATCTTGCATTGCAGCTATCCAGTCTGAATCTTGTAAAGCTTCTTCATGATTCTTGGGTTCCAATGTTGAGAGAAATGCAAAGTGTGCATAAAAGTTTCTCATTTGGGACCTTGTTTGTATGCCTTTGCTCATGTCGCTTAAAATCAAGTCTAGTGGATGTGACTTTTGATGTTTTCACGGTTTTGTGACAAAGTCTCTTGTGGAGACAGATGTGGAAGCAGGCTCACTGACTTGATTTTGATTTGGCTCAACTTCATTTATGTCATCTTGTACTTCTTAATTAGGAATACTGGATTAGGAACATCTGGATGTTCCTTATTTGCCTGTTGTTAATGTTCTTGATTGGGTTCAGCATTTTGAACCTGCTGTTGTTCGTTTACTTCTTGTTCTTGCTCATTATGTATGTCTTCATCATCTTCTAGGTTAGCAAGACTTATCTTAGAATCACCTATTTCTTGTTCACTTGTCATAAAATTAGTTTCATCAAAGATAATGTGAACAGATTCTTTAACGCTCATAGTTTTCTTATTATAGACTCTATAAGCTTTATTGTGAGATGCATAGCCAAGAAATACTTCCTCATCACTTCTTTAATCAAATTTACCTATATTTCTTTTTCCATTTACATGCACAAAACATCGACATGCAAATACTCGAAAATATGAAATATTAGGTTTAATTCCTTAAAATAGTTCGTAGGGGGTTTAGAAGTGATCGGTCTAATTCATACACGATTTAATATATAGCATGTTGTATTAACAGCTTCAGCCCAACAATTTATCGGTAGACCACTAGCTATTAACATGGTTCTAACCATTTCCTGTAAAGTTCTATTTTTACGTTCTACCACACCATTTTGTTGTGGTGTTTTAGGTGCGGAAAAATTGGGACTTAAAGCATGCTCATTACAATAGTCCATAAACCTTGAATTTTCAAATTCTTTACCATGATCCGATCTTATATGGACAAGTTGATTGTTACTAGATTTTTTAACTTTGTTGGCAAAAGCAACAAATTCAGCAAAAGCCTCATCTTTGCTAGATAAAAACAATGTCCATGTAAATCTACTGTAATCATCAAATATAACAAATATATATCGCTTACCACTGTGACTTTGGATTCTCATTGGTCCACAAAGATCCATATGAATTAATTCAAGTGGCTTTGATGTGGTCACGACATTTTTAGATTTGAAGGACGACCTTGCATATTTTCCTTTGGCGCATGAATCACAAACCTCATCCTTTTGAAATTTAAGGGACGGTAATCCTCTTACTAGGTCTTTAGATTGTAAAGTATTAAGTAATGAAAAACTAGTATGACCTAGTCGTTTATTCCAAAGAAGAGGGTCATCTTCTATTACACTAAGACATGTTAGAATAGTTTTGGGAACAGTGTGGAGGTCCACAACAAAAGTGTTCCCTTTTCCTGATTCCTTCCAGTATGGTGTCTCCTGTGTCATTCCTAGAAATGATGCACTTTTCAGAAGTAAAGTTTACAGAGTTACCATTGTCGCAAAATTGAGAGATACTTAACAAATTGTGTTCTAAATTCTCGACTAAAAATACATTGTCAATAGCATGGGAACTTGACCTTCCTATTTTTCCTTTCGCAATAATTTCTCCTTTCATATTGTCGTCAAAGGTCTCAGTTCCTCCATGATAGGCTTCTAGTGAGAGAAACTTTGATCTATCACCTGTCATGTGCTTGGAACAGCCACTGTCGAGATACCATGAGCTGTTCCCCCTCTCTAGAACCTCCAAAACGAACATAAATGTTAGAGGGTGGAACCCAATCATCCTTGGGTTCCATGTCGATTATAGATGAGTCATAATTCTTAATCCAAACTCTATCGACATATATTTGGTCCGTTTTGTTATGTTGTTCCCTTTTTAAACATTAATGTTTTAGGTTCCCCGTTTTGCCACAAAAGGACCAGATCTTACTACTTGGGAGATCAACATAGACCTTTTTATTATGCCTATTATATCCTAAACCTTCAGTTCCTTTTGTTTTAGCGTCAAGAATCCATTTGGGAACCTCTTTGATTTTCTCTTTTCCTCTTGAATTTGATTCAAGGTTAAGTTTTTCATTTTCATTTTTGGTGGATTCTAGATCTAATTTCTTCTTGTTAAAATCATCATTGATCTCTTGAATAGATTCGGTCTTTATTTCTAATCCTAACAATTTATATTGATTTAGTTCTATATGTAACACGATGTTTTCTTGTTTCACCTTTTCTATAGATTCATTTAACATCACATTTTGATCAAGTATATCAAAAAATCGAGTTTGCACATCGGACCTAAAAGAATTTAGGTAAGATACTTGGTCTTTACTAGCCTTAAGGTCTTTTTCTATTTGGAGACAGGTGGCAGTTTGTTTTTCCAGATTATTTTGTGTCTCCAAAAACATTTTAATCAATTCATGTTCATCCAATTTAAATAGGTAATTAGGAAATGAATTAGAAGACAATACCCCTTTTCCTTTGTAATTCTCATCATGTGTTGCCATGAGACAAAGATTGGCTGTTTCTTCTTTAACTGGAGCTTCAGTTTCGTCTTCGCTTTCAGATTGTCACCATGCAGCTATCATAGCTTTATGAAAATCAGTTTTGTTGAAGTTCTCTTTCATTGGTTGTCTTCCTGTTTCCCTTGCCTTCCCTTTACCCTTCTCGTTCTTCCATTGAGGGCATTCTTTTACGAAATAATCAGTACTTCCACACTTGTGACATTCGAAGTTGGTTTTGGAGTTAGCAGCTCCTCTTTCTTTGTTGTTCCATTGATTATTATATCTGCTGTTCCTGAAGAACTTCTTGAATTTTCGTACCAACATTGATGTCTCTTCCTCATCACATTCTGACTCTTGTTGTTCATTCGCTACCAGAGCCAACCCTTTGTTTCTGGAACTGTCAGCTATTCCCAGATGTAATTCATGAGTCCTAAGGGAACCAACCAACTCTTCCAGATTGAACTTTGTGAAATCTTTGGATTTTTTGTATGGCTGTGACCTTGACTCTACAGCGATCATCTTGAGGAAGACTTATTAGGATTTTCCTGACCTGTTCATATTAGGGAATGATCCTTCCAAGTGAGACAAGTTCGTTAGTTATGTTAGTAAACCTAGTGAACATTTCTTGAATATTTTCTCTAGGTTCCATAACAAATCTTTCATATTTTGACATTAGCAAGTCAATCTTGAAACGTTTCACTTCACTAGTTCCTTCGTGGGTAACTTCTAGCAGATCCAAAATTTGCTTGGCTGTTTTGCAACCCATAATATGATTGTGTTCATTTGGTCCAAGCCCTTAGTGAAATAATTTGATGGCAATAGCATTCATCTCCATTTTTTGAAAATCTTCTTTCTCATATTCTGTATCGGTTTGGGAACAGTCTCGTTATTGGAGTTGGTAGTTGTTACCTCGAAATCTCCTATTTCAATGATTCTCCAAACTTGATAATTTTCGGCTTTTATGAAGATTTCCATCCTATTCTTCTAGTATGTGTAGAATTTTCCATCGAATATGGGCGGTCTTTGAGTGGAGTAACCTTCTTCCATACGTTCATTTATTTTCAACATCTCTAAAATACAAAGATACGGCTCTCAGGGTACCCTGATCAAATGAGGAACAGGGTTCTGATACCAATTGTAGAAACACTTAGAGAATATGAATGCAACAAGAGGGAGGGGTGAATTGTTGTATTGCTTTAATGAGTATTTATGCCCTGTTTTTTGCGGAATTTTAATCTAACAAAATACTTAAACAAAATGCAAGAAATATAAAAAGAACACAAGAGTTTTACGTGGAAACTTTCTAGGCCTAATAAAAAGAAAACCACGACCACTCCGGATTTGAACTTCTCTTATTAAGTTTTAGGTAATTACAACTCAATTACATAAAACAATTCTTCTCTTCTCTTCTATGCCAATTCTTTTCTTCTCTTTCTCGTTCTCTTTTCTCTCTTACAAAATCTTGCTCACTTTTCCCCTTAGACTTTATCAATTCTAATTTACTCACTCAAATACCCGTACAAAAATAATTCTCTAAATAGGATGAAAATTAAAGAATACACAAGGAAAATAATTTGGAGTTAATTGGCGATTGAGAACAAAATTATGTTTTCCTTTTCTTGAATTGATCTCTCTTGATTTCTTGGATGAGGCACACGACAAAACTTATGCCAGTTACAAAAATTGCTTTTATAATATTAAGTCATAAAATCTTACCTTAATCCCATGATCTAAAGATGTGGGATAGTGGGAAAACATATTGGAAGTTACTCCAATACCCACGATACACTTTAGAAGTTTTAAAGCTATTTTTAGTAAATCCTATTTTAGTGGAGATCAATTAAGATATTTAATATTTAACTCCTTAAATTTGTTAGTTATTTTTCCACCAATTAAAAACCATGTGCAAGCCTTAATTTCATCCGTGCAAACCAACTCAATAAAAGAAAAACTTATTTTCCGACTTTTAGCTGACTCTATTCTCCGACTTGTTGTGTTAGGAACACTATCCTCCATCTAATCTTACTTCAATTTCATCAATCTTGGAACTGGAATAGTTAGTTCGATTGTTCAACCTTCAAGATTGACTCTTAAAATGACTTTGACTTTGTCATGCAACGTTTATTCAACAAGCCTTCTTAGGTACCATCTACGATTATGTCAATCGGATATACGACCTACAATACAATCTCTAAAGCTTTTGTTTGTTTATAATTGTTAAGTCATCATCAAAACTCAAATGGGCCAACAAAGTCCCCCTTTTTGATGATGGCAAACTTTATAAACAAACTTAACTAAAAATATAGGGTAAAACAAATAAACTAGAACATGCTAGAGATTAAAGCAAGTCTAAACACATTTAGCAAACTAAATCATTACAAATAATTTACTAAACACCCATTAACACAGTTTACTCTAATATAGTACTTTTTAAAACATATTAAAGATCATGTGATTAAACATGACTTAAGTTTCAAAAGTAACCATAATAATAAAAATAATAAACACAATAACTCAAGCAACTCTATTAATGTGAAATTGTAAGAGTATTTCAACGAAACATACATATGTGATTAACCATAAGCCAAATGGCCAAATATTTTGAAACAGTGACTTAAAATGGAATATTAATAACTTAAGCAATTATTTGAACCAATACCAAATATCTTAAGCAACTTTAGCAATACCATACATTTAATAACTTAACATAAATGTTAATAACTTATAAAACATAATTAACTTATAAAACATAATCATAAACAGAATCCCATAACACTTTAAAAAAATTTATGTAAACATTTTAAGACTATATAAACTAAGCATCATATTTAGTATGCTAATTTGAACATAGACTAAGTTAAGAGTATAAGCATTCACAAGATCATTTAAGTTTGTTGTCTTTCTTCCCCCTTTTGACATCAATCAAAAAGTAGGGGTTTTATCAAGCCACAGCACTAAGGCAAGCATTAGAAAAATTGAGAAAGTAAGCAGCAAACCACATAGCAAATACCAAAATATAATCAAGATATGCAAGGAAAAAACAGTGTAGACCAAAAGAATATAAAGCATAAAAAGAGGAAACAGTAGCATAATTGTTTGAAAATAAAATTACATAGTGGCGTACCCCAGCACGGTACTCAAAAGAAATAGTTAAATTGTTTAAGAGAAATAGTCAATGAGGCCAATAAAATAAAAATAATACATAAACTGATTAGATAAGTAGAAGGAGGGATCACTGAGCAGTCTCCTCATCCATGAATTTGGTTTGGACTTCTACTGTGTCCTGTTTTGCGCCTAGACGGGTCTCCATCTGGGTGAGCTGGTCAGTAATTGATGCATGTGAAACTCAAACTTCATCTTGGAAAGCATGAAGTTGAGACTGAAAATCAAAAACCTTAGAGAGTAACAAATCAAGGGTAGCAGGAGGAACAACTGATTGGTTATCATCTATGGTGTATTTTGTTGTTGGTGTTAATCCCCCCCTCCACATTGTTGATGAATTTGTTAAGCGAATTTGGAAGGATCTTAATGTTGATAAAGTAGGTATGGTGAACAAGGGAGTCTTCTTGGTGAGATTCAAAACAAAACAGGAACAAGAGAGAGCTTGTGGCGTGACCGGGCTTATGTTTGATAAAAAGCCATTTATCATCAAACCACGGAATGCTAATATGTCCTTTGATAAGAGTTGTAACGGTCCGGCGTATCTGACCCGGATAATCATATGAAAATATGACTCCGGTTCACACACTGGACACTTAGTGGAAATTTCCCTTCCAAGATCTTCAACGTTCCATCGATAAAGGAATATAACTAAACGGAAATAAAACATACGATACTAACAAGTCTATAATAGTTTCAACATACAACTCGAGAGTCCATCGACCTCTAAGACGCGTTAAGAAAAATAAAAAAACGACAAATAAACGAAGCTAAGTTCTGTTTCACGGATGTAAATTATTTTCTACTCATAATTATTATTACATCTAAGTGCGGTCTTGGTGACATTGGTCCTAGATTGAATCCTCACTCCAGTCCCCACATCCAATTAACCTGCTAGTCGTCGAATGACAACAAATAGCAAGTTCTAAAGAACAAATCCAATACACGTCAGAGACAACATACATATAATCAACATGTGGAATACAAGTAATGTGTTCATCCTAGCATGCATAGGCTCTATTAAATTTATTTCCAGATATACCCCACTTGTAACGTTGCCCGTCCTGTTCGGGTCGTCCAAGTCATTAAAATTCCAATTCCTTTTTGGAGGAATACACTTGGGAGAGCTAATCCCAAGTCAACCACCGACCTAAGACGTTGCCCTCCTTTTCGGGTCGTCAGAGGTTAAAGTATGCATACCCTCTTGGTGACCGTAATGATCCAAAACTACCATGGGAACAATATTTATATAATCCAATCCAAAGATGTTAACCCCTTTGGGTAACAAACAAATAAATCCCCAATTTCCAAGTTAAACTTCTTTCAAATTATTTGGGGTGTCTAATCCTTATGTGATTTACAATACCACAATCAAGAATGAAACAACACTACTTGTAAAACCGTATAAATAGTATGGTCTAAGCATGTACCTTTAAACACTGCAAACAACGGTATTCAAGCACGACAGGAATTTCACCCTCTTATGAATCGAGGTCCTAAATAACACAAACACAATACGAACACATATTAGAACGTGTTTACACATTTAACTCATTCCATACCACTAAAATATCACTTAGACTTGATAATTTTAATTGATTTCATCAAATTCCTAATAGTTCAAAATTCTATACTTGACCAGAAACTTAAACAGCCAATATGGACAGTTTAGAAAATTCAAATGGAAAATCCGACTTCACCACTACGTCCGGAACGCATCAATTACATTGGGTACCAATTTTCATAATTTCTAACATCCATTTACTATTTTTAATTATTTTAAGCGTTCTAACGACTATTAACTCATCGGTTAAACAAAGCGACAACGAAAACACACCCAACACTTTGAAAAAGAGGCGCCACACCGAGGTAGCTGCTGCTGTACTATATAACAACGTAGTACCCATTGCTTGTTGCAAGGTCTGCCAAAATTGCGACAAATATCCTGTATCTCTCTCGGACACATTAGTTTGGGGCACACCGTGAAATCGCAAAATATACTTAATATAAGCTCGAGCTAATTGTTCCATCTCCCAGCGATAACTCATAGGAATGAAACGTGCTCATTTAGTTAAACAATCAACTATCAAAATCTCCTCGAACGAACGAAGAATCCCTCCGCTTGTCCTTCCTGAGCCTGTTCCTTCAATTTCAACAGTTTCGGGTCTTTATCCTGGGAATTCAAAATCTCCTCGAAAAAGTAAGGCCGAATAGCCAAGGCACTCAGACATTCCTTTACTTCACCCGTACGCACCACCTCCAAATTCATCTTAGCAAAATCCCGATGCAACTCTTCAACTCCATCCAAAGCAAACAGCGATTGTTTAGACTTTTTGCTTAATGCATCGGCTACCAAGTTCGCTCGCCGCTCGTGATACATGAACTCTAAGTCATAGTCTGCCATTAGCTCTAACCACCGACGTTGGCGCATGTTCAAATCCGGTTGAGTATAGAGGTACTTTAGATTTTCATGATTAGTGTAAATTCTACATTAAACTCCATGCAAGTAATGCCTCCATATTTTGAGTGCAAAAACTATCGCAACCAACTCCTGATCATGAGTAGGATAATTAACCTCATGTACCTTCAGTTGTTGTGATGCGTGAGCAATCACCTTACGCTCCTGCATCAAGACACAACCTAACCCCTTCTTCGATGCGTCACTATACACAGTATAATCCAACTTAAGGTCTGGTAGAGTAAGGACAGGAGCCGTAGTTAGCCTTTCCTTCAAAGTCATGAAAGCCTGTTCACACTCGTTAGTCCACTCGAACTTCTTATCCTTTTTCATCAATGAAGTCATAGGCCGAGCAATTCGCGAGAAATCTTTGACAAAACGACGATAATACCCAGCCAATCCTAAGAAACTTTGTACTTCGGTGACATTCTTCGGCGATGACCAGTTTCGAATTGCCTCTATTTTTACAGGATCCACCGAACGCCCTCCTTAGAAACAAAATGGCCCAAAAATGATACCTTTTCGCACTTCGAAAATTTGGCGTACAATTTGTTCTCCCGCAGGGTTTGCAGAACTAAACGTAATTGTCCCTCATGTTCATCCCGGTCTTTCAAATAGACTAGTATATCATCAATAAAGAGAACCAAGAATTTATCCAAGTACGCGCTAAACACTTAGTTCATCAAACATATAAATGCGGCTGGAGCATTTGTCAACCCTAAAGGCATCATGGTGAACTCATAATGCGCGTAATGTGTCCTAAAAGTTGTTTTATGTATTGTCTCCCTTAGCGATCCTCAATTGATGATAACCCAAACTTAAGTCAATCTTCTAAAATATCTCAGTTCCCTTCAGTTGATCAAACAAATCATCTATCGTGGTAACGAGTACCTGTTCTTAATGGTCACCTTATTTAGCTCCCTATAATAAATTCACAACCTCAAACTGTCGTCCTTCTTCCTTACGAACAACACCGAAGTACCCCAAAGGGAAACACTTGGTCGGATATAACCCTTATCTAACAATTCCTCGAGCTGAGACTTCGATTCCTCCATCTCTTTTGGTGCCATGCGGTACGGGGCCTTTGAAATTGGTCTTGTTTCGAGCACCAAGTCTATCGTAAAATCGATTTCTCGTTGCGGTGGCATATCGGGAATTTTATCAGGGAAAACGCTTACGAACTCATTCACCACAACGACATCATTAGGGTCCACCTCCTTCTTTCTTTCCTGTCTGATGTGGCACAAGTACAAAGGATGTCCTTGACTCACAAGTCTTTGCAACTCCAAGGTCGACACAAAGTTTGTTTTAGGCCTCTTGGAATATTTTCTATATCTAACTTTTCCCCACCTGGTCCTACCAACAACACTTTTTGCTCTCTACATTCCATGGTAGCTTTGTATCTTCCTAACCAATCCATCCCCAAAATTACCTCCAAGCCCTCCATTTCTAATACATACAAGTTGCTAGGAAAAATAACTTTCCTATCCTCAAGGGTACTTCCCTATACAATCTATTATAATTGTACATCATTCCCAAAGGAACATACACCGTATAAGAAACTTCCTCAAATGTCCCTAGATTTAATTCTTCCACTGTACTTTTTGCTAGAAAAGAATATGTTGCACCCGAAACAAATAATACGTTAACAACTAAAGATTTTATGGTGAACGTAACTGTGACTACATCCGTCGCCTGGTCAGCTTCTCTTGCGCTGACCATAGATACTGATCCACCAACCGGCGATTCATCCACTCTTCCCCCCAGCGTTACCCCCACTGTTTGGTATTCCCGATGCTTCGACTCGGTTTTCGTCCACCCGATTTTGTCCTCCATTAAAAGGTCGCTGAACCCTCTGACAGCATTTCCATGATTACTATTTTCGTATTAATGATTGACTTGCCTTCCGGAGTTGTTTGAATTCTGTTGCCGGTATTGCCCACCCAGCTGTTGACTTTCACTCCCTTTCTGTGTGTAGCATTCATACTCCCTATATCCACTTTTGTGGCAAAAGTTACACTCCACCAAATTCCCGTCACAATCCTTTCCTGGGTGATTCCTCTTGAATCTCCTACAGAAACACTTTCTTTCATTGCCATCTCGGCCCAATAAAGGCTTTGAAGGCTTTGCTTCTCCCCTAAACCCAGCATTTGCACTAGAACCACTCCCATGAAAATTACCGAAAGCTCTTCCTTTCTTTTGATAAAAACCCGACAAACTCCCTAATGTCTGGCCAGCAACCTCTTTCTCTTCTCAAGGACGTTACTATTCTCTTTTCCTTTCTCCTTTCTCAGAATGTTCCTCATTTGAGACGCCCGCTTGTACATCTGTTCCAGAGTGTTATAGTGGTTGCTCTAAATATGTTTTTGAATGTCAAAAGACAAATCCAATTCAAAACGCTGCATCTTTTTCTCCTTAGTGGCAACATCATCAGGACAATATTTAATATACTCCATGAATTCATGATAACATTCATTAACAGTCATGTCTCCCATTTCCAAACGAAACTCGTTTGACTTATCTTTTCTCACGGGCAAAAAGTAGAACTTCTCTCGCATAGCCCCTAAAAAAAATCCCAATCAAAGTTTCCTTCAGCTTGTTCAAAAAGCCTAGTCCTACTATTTACCCACCAATAGTCGGCTTCACCAGTTAGTTAAAATGCAGCCTGGTTGACCTTTAGCTCCTTTGGGCACTCAACCACATCGGAATGTTTATAAAATTTCCTTAAACCATAGCTCAAATTCCGACAGTTCTCCTTTACCATCGAAGGTCGAGGGTTTGCTCTGACTGATCCTTTTACTCATTTCAGAAGTTAATTCCTACACATATCTCTCTTGGTGTATTTATACTTGATAAGGCTTTCACTAAACTCCTTAGAGTGCGGTTAGTCCCACTTCTACACAATCTCTTTCTCGAAAAAGGAGGCACTTTCTAGAAGCGAAAGAAAGGTACTAATCACTAGAATATCCTAAGATTCGAGATTGATTGAAGGAAGAAAAGAGATTCGTTAAATATAAACTTAACATTCGTAGTACATATACTTATATGTAGTTATCTATATATAAATAATACTAAATACTTATTCACTCAAATAAATAAAGCATAACTAACAAATTTAAAAGAAAGGAAAGTACAAAAACAAACACAATATAATACTTTATTGATATTCCCTAATACACCATAATTGTTCTACGCAAAGCGTTTACATAATTCATAATAGATAATAACTTAAAAAGAGAAAGATAACTAAGAGAAAGATTATTTAAGAAAAAAAATATATTTAACGCCAAGCGTCCCTAGTGTCAACAGTCTCATCGTAACTTACTATGAGTTTGTTTGGCCTAGCTTCTAAAACACAAATTTTGTTTCTTAGAAGTAGTTTTGTAGAAACTGTTTTTGGGGAAATACTTTTCAAAAATAGAATTGTTTGGCCTTATTTTTTTAAACATGGATTTAGAGAAGTAGAAACAGTTTTGGTTGTTTGGCCCTTTTTTTATTTTGACAATTTTTGAGTTTTTTTTAGCACTTATTCTTTATGATTAAAAACAACAAAAAAATATTTATAATTGACAATGTCATCAATTAAATTAAATAAAATTTGTTTTATGAAAAAATAAAATTATTCTTTAAGATTAAAAATAACAAAAAAAAAATATATAGTTGACAATGTCATCAATTAAAGTAAATAAAATTTGTTTTAAGAAAAAATAAAATAAGTCTTACATTATTGGTTCATAACTAGCATAAATAACTTCTAAAAACACATAAATATTAATATTTCATATGATTTAATAAAGAAGTTGCAATTTCATCACGCACACTTTCCATACTACTATCATCCATCGAACCATCATCTATCTCTTGACCAGTGTTTACTAAATTATTTGAAACCTGTCCAACAATTTCTTCTTCTTCAATTTCTGGAATATAATCAGGGTCTGCATCACATTTATCAAATTCCTCATCTTCAAGTGCATTCATTCTAATGTAATTATGCATGGCCATTGTTGCCGCAACAATTTTCTTTTGAGTTTCGATTGGAAAACTTGGCATTATAGACAATACCCTCCACCTTTTTTTCCATACTCCAAATGTTCGCTCAATGACATTTCTTAATGAAGAATGTGAGTAATTAAACATTTCATAATATCCAGTTGGAGGTTGTGTCGAACGACGAAAATCTGGAATGTGATAACGCTCACCTTTAAAAGGAGCCAAATATCCCTTCATATTAGGATAACCCGCGTCAACAACATAATATTTACCTATAAAAAAATGGACATATAATTTTGATTAATAATTGTAGAAAGTTAATATTCACAATTATACATACATAAAGATAATATACCTTTCGGTGGATGAGGAAAAGCTTTGCTAGGATCTTCAATAGCATTCTTAAGAACACGATTATCATGTACGGATCCAGGCCATCCAGCAACAAAATATGTAAACAACATGTCAAAATCACAAATAGCCAAGATATTTTGTGTCGGATACCCTTTTCTACCAATGTAAGGGATTTTATCTTCTTCTGAGATTACGCATGGGATATGAGTACCATCAATGGCACCAATGCAATTTTTAAAATGTGGCCAATATTTATAATTATTCCGAATTTGTGATGGAACTCTTCTAAAGTTAGGATCATAAGGTCTCACAATGTCTCTAGAAAATCTCGTCATCGCTTCAAGAACTTCATTAAATTTCCTACTTATTGTCTCACCGGAATGCTTAAATCTATTTTGCATATTACGATTAGATTGAAATTGGGCACATAAGTATACAAAAATCCCCAATGCTTCTTCATGTTGCATACTCCTTGTAGATTTTAAATCATATTTTTCTTCCAATAGTTTAGCAAGATTGTGAAATACATGAGGTTCCATTCGCAATATTCTATAACTTTCACCAGGGGTAGTGAATACTTCTTGCAACCATTGCCAGCCAGAACATAATGAACTTCTAGGGATATTTTTAATCAAATATTTAAGATAATACTTGGTAAGTATGGTTACCCCCGAAGCAGCATATAACATCATTTGCTTAACCTTCAATTGTTCTTGGTGTATCATATCTTCTTCATCATCAGACAACTCATCACTATCACTTTCAGTATAATCAATCTGTTGAATGGTAAACTCTAAATCAACACAATATTATATATAAATAAAAAGTTATTGAGAAAATATGTCTAGTACATTAACACAAATAAAGATTCATGGTAAGTAAAAAAAAAACAAAATCTAATGTTTTTAAACTTTGCTTTTCTCCCTTCGCAATTCTTGTTCGAGCCATTCACTTCGTATATATTCGTCTGGAATAGCAACAAACATCTCCCTATTTTCTCGTTTGATAAATAAACGTGTTCCAAGCATATAAAGTTCACTTCCAACTTCAACACCGGGGGTGTCTCTTAACAAATCTAAGCTCTCTTTAATACTACAACCAGGAATATCACTTCTCCTTAATGTTGTTATGGAACTTGATTGTGAAAAGCTTTCCATTGCACCAACAATTCGTTTTAATTCATTTTGCATTAATTTAGCAGTGCTAACTTTAGATTTCTTCTCCTTTTGAATTCTTTTCCCTTTTGCCTCAACATGCTCAATAGGTGTATTTTCGATAACATGATTTTTAGGTGTACTATCATCAAGTGTGATATGCACCTCCTCTTCCTCTTGCAAGTTTTCAGTCTCTTGTGTGAATTCATCTTGTAACTCGTCCTCTTCTTGCAAATACGGATTCCAAGAGGATGTTGCTGAAGCACATATCTTACCAAACATAACTTCTAACTCCGTCAAATTTTTTATTCCACCATCTCGAAATTTTGTAACAACGGGATTGACCTATATCATTATCAAACAACATATATTTGTTATAGCAATTAGATATTATATTAAAAAAATCATAGAAAATTCAATATTTACCTTTTCTTTGCTTGCCCACCATTCATCGGGTGCAATTACTGTTTGTTTCTCATTATCCCATCCTAATCCCGTCTCCTTTTCTATGAGACTTTTCCAAGTTATGAATTCACTTTTCATTTTCTCCCACTTATTTTTGAGTTGCTTCTGATCATATCGCATCCCTGTTCTTTGTTGAAACTTTTTTATCACATTAGTCCAACCAATTTTGTTGAAGTGAGTGTTAGGTCTATTTCCCGCATAGACATCTTCAGCACACACCTCACAAAATATTCTAGTTGTACAATCATTCCAAGTAGCCTTTGGTCACTTTACTTGTTCAACCTTAATCTAATTAGAATAATAAGTAAAAAAAAAATATACAATAGCACATATAATAAATTTATGCAGACAATTTTAAAAAACTAACACATTTTATAATATTCACCTCTTTTGAGTGAGATGGCATTAGAGAAGGGGAAGGAATAGTAGAAACTTCAACATTCATCCTTTTTTGCCCCTGTTTTAAAAAATAGCAAAAATGAATTCATTTGTAATTCCAAGTATTACAGTATGATTAATTGAATCTTCATAAACAACAATATGATTAATTGAGGGGTTGAACCTTGAGTCATTTTCAAATTTATAATCCCAATTTTCTCATCTCATTTCCTTATAAATATATAATACCCACATAATTTATCCTTATTTTTTAAAATTCTGGGCACATTATCTTTCCATTGATGTTCAATTACCAATAATCTTTTCTGGTTCATTTGTAAGATTGTTCAATTTATAAAAAGACAAATTTTTGAAGGTTTCCATTTCTCCAACTTTAGAAGCTTGAGAATTCTTTAAATTACTTGAAAATTTTGAAGAAACGTTTGTCATGATGTCATCGTCACTGTCTTCCATAACCCACTTCTTCAATTTCATTTTTCAGTAATTATTTTAGATATTTGTTGACTTTTTTTTGAAACAATTTTATGAATCTGACATATTACATCCTTATACAAACCATGAAATGCATATTACATTCCTATATTTTATCAATCAGACATGAAAATTCAATAAAAATTTTGAATTACCTTGAAATTATTAGCAGAAGTTGTTTTTGTGGGAGGGCGAAATTGCGAGGTTGGGGGTCGTGGAGCTTCATGGTCCATGAAATCAGAAAATAATGCTTGAGAATGGGATGATGGTAGCCGACAATGGTACAGTTGATGAGGAGAGAAAGATGCAAAGAGGTGGGAAAAAGAAGAAATAATTATTTTTGGTAATAGCTCCCCGAAATTCTCAAGAGTAGAAGTTGCAAATTCTAGCTTCTCCTTCTAACCCTTTGAAAAGTTATTTTGGGCTTTTTTTTAAATTGTTTCTACTTTTTAAAAACTACCTGTTTGGCCAAAAAGTCATTTTTATTTTTGAGAATCCCTATGAGAAACTAGGCCAAACACTACCTATATCAAAGTCTTTATCATTCCCATCTTCCCCAGAGTCGGAGCTCAAATTCGTATACTCTTCTTCTAATTCACTATCGCTAACTATAAGATGGTTTGTTGGTAACTCCTCCTCTTCCTCTTCAGGATCCTCCTCATCTAACCACCCTCTACCAAACTCAGCCCCATATCCATACAGATCATAATGCGACCCTTAGATCTCTCTCTGATCTCCGCTGGAATTCTCTATATGAATAGGTGGTTCCCGGTTAGGCATCTACATCTATAAATCACTCTTAGCCTGAACCTTGGGTTCCGCTAGTGAAGGGTTAGATAATTACTCCTCCCCTAACGGCTCCATAACTACATTAGATTCTTCCTATATATGGAGTTCTCCCTCTTCCATGGGATCCACCTCTTGGTAAGGCTCTTCCTCTTCCATTACTTCCTCGTCTTCGGGGTCTCCTTCTTTGTCTCCATCAGACTCTTCCCCTTTTAAGGGTCCTTCTTGACGCTAACTCTACTAGGCTCTCCTTAGGTTGATTCTACCCTTTTCCTTGATTCAGACAAATGATGTAACTTATCTAGGTCCAAATCTAGGTCATAGCACACCCTATCAGCTCTTTTCTTAATAATAAGCAGCCTTTCCCTATAATCCAGTATACACTCACCATCCCTTATTCTCCAAATTTCATCATTAAAAACTTCCCTCTACACAGCCTCCAGGTTAAACATCAATATTTCCCTATATTTGTTAGGGGTGTGTGGGTCCATGGGTGCCTTTCAATTACCCATATTCCAGAACATATACATAAAACGGAAAATAATCAAACGAATGTTGATAACAGAGATCACCTATGTCACTATGTGATTCTAATAGTCCCATTCCAAACATACCACAAACGAATCACAAAAAGAAACAATTTACATTCAACCATTTCATATCATATAGGCCATCTCCAGCTCTCTCTCTTCTAAGGTCAAGTATTATTTCATCTCTAAGGGAACCTGGCTCTGATACCAATTGTAACGGTCCGGCGTATCTGACCCGGATAATCATATGAAAATATGACTACGGTTCACACACTGGACACTTAGTGGAAATTTCCCTTCCAAGATCGTCAACGTTCCATCGATAAAGGAATATAACTAAACGGAAATAAAACATACGATAGTAACAAGTCTATAATAGTTTCAACGTACAACTCGAGAGTCCATCGACCTCTAAGACGCGTTAAGCAAAATAACAAAAAGACAAATAAACGAAGCTAAGTTCTGTTTCACGGATGAAAATTATTTTCTACTCATAATTATTATTACATAATAAGTGAGGTCTTGGTGACATTGGTCCTAAATTGAATCCTCACTCCAGTCCCCACCTGCAATTAACCTGCTAGACGTCGAATGACAACAAATAGCAAGTTCCAAAGAACAAATCCAATACACGTCAGAGACAACATACATATAATCAACAAGTGGAATACAAGTAATGTGTTCATCCTAGCATGCATGCATAGGCTCTATTACGTTTTTTTTCCAGATATACCCCACTTGTAACGTTGCCCGTCCTGTTCGGGTCGTCCAAGTCATTAAAATTCCAATTCCTTTTTGGAGGAATACACTTGGGAGAGCTAATCCCAAGGCAACCACCGAACTAAGACGTTGCCCGTCCTGTTCGGGTCGTCAGAGGTTAAAGTATGCATACCCCCATGGTGACCGTAATGATCCAAAACTGCTCTGGGAACAATATTTATATAATCCAATCCAAAGATGTTAACCCCTTTGGGTAAATTACAAATAAATCCCCGATTTCCATGTTAAACTTCTTTCAAATTATTTGGGGTGTCTAATCCTTATGTGATTTACAATACCACAATCAAGAATGAAACAACACTACTTGTAAAACCACATAAATAGTATGGTCTAAGCATTTACCTTTAAACACTGCAAACAACGGTATTTAAGCACGACAGGAATTTCACCCTCTTATGAATCGAGGTCCTAAATAACACAAACACAATACGAACACATATTAGAACGTGTTTACACATTTAACTCATTCCATACCACTAAAATATCACTTAGACTTGATAATTTTAATTGATTTCATCAAATTCCTAATAGTTCAAAATTCTATACTTGACCAGAAACTTAAACAGCCAATATGGACAGTTTAGAAAATTCAAATGGAAAATCCAACTTCACCACTACGTCCGGAACGCATCAATTACGTTGCGTACCAATTTTCATAATTTCTAACATCCATTTACTATTTTTAATTATTTTAAACGTTTTAACGACTATTAACTCATCGGTTAAACAAAGCGACAACGAAAACACACCCAACACTTTGAAAAAGAGGCGCCACAGCGAGGTAGCTGCTGCTGTCCGGAAAGTACGAGTTCCTTAATTATTATTTCACATATTTAGTATTCGAATTATAAGAATCCACTTTACAATTCATGGCCAAGAAAATCTAATAAAACGGAATCCACAAACAACACTATTTGTATTTCTTATCACACAACCACTTAATATTTCCACCCACATATAATATTAATACACACAAAAATACATCCATCATCAAAACATAAAGTCACCAAACTAAAACATTCTCATCTACAAGATCTCTCAAAACACTTTAAAATCAATAAATTATGATAATGGAACTAAATACTTAATCCTCTCACAAATTAAATTTTGTAGAGAATCATAAACCAAAATACCTTTTTGAATCTAAGTATATACATATAAATAAATACAGTCCCTTAAACAAATCAAATTTTGTTAAGGGATTTATAAACTCATGAATACTTATTTTACTTAATCCATACATTTAAATTTCTTTTAACAAATTGAAATCTTGTTAGAGAAATTTAGATCATAAAATAAATTTATTTAAATATTAAAAATACACTTTATTCTTATAACAAATTTAAACTTTGTTAAACAATATTAATCAAGAAAAATTTTATACAATATAAATATGGTTTAATCCTTTTAACAAATTAATTTTATTAAAGGATTATTAAAGAAAAACTTATATAAAATACTCAATCCTCCAAAAAATTCATAGGATATCATCATATATAAAATATAATTTATCATAAAAGTAAAATCTACAATTAACAACTAAATTTCACTTACCCTTGAATAAAAGGTTGGATGAACAATTTTTTTGTTGTTGTGAAGAACCGAAAATTAAAACACAAAGGAGAGAAGAAGGGATGCTCTAATCTTTCTTACTCAAATGGAAGTTAGAATGAAAAGAAAGTGGGTGATGAAAAGTTTTAAGAGGCTTTAGGAAGGATATTTCTCTTAATTGTGCCATAATACACAATTAAGAGAGGAGTTACAAAACTCCCTTTGGCTCCCTCACAACCGACCACCTTATATATTTTTTTAAAAGATTAAGAAACTAATAACGATAACATCGTACGCGGTAAAACACGTTACCGTTTGTTACATACTTGTCTATTATTTATTTATTTTAATATTTAAAACTATACCACTAAAAAATACGGGGTGTTACAAGAGTAGTCTAACAACCATGCCAATATGGGTTAAGTTACCACAATTGAACGTTAAATACTGGGGAGAATCGACACTGCGAAAGATTGTGGGATACCTTGGATGAGTCATTAAGATTGATACGGCTACTCAAAAGAAAGAGCGCATGTGGTATGCAAGAGTTCTAGTTGATATGGATATCAATGAGGGGTTCTTGGAAGAACTATATTATACAAATGAACATGATGAACTGGTGACTCAATTGGTGCAATATAAGTGGATTCACTATGGTGCTCCAAATGCAGCCAGTTTGGACACACGATCACAGAGTGTAGGGTTGGTGTTAAACAATCGAAAAGCAATGCAAACCTTGTAGTGGATGAGGATGGTTTTAGGCCGGTGAAACAGAAATGGGTGCTTAGGGGAAAGAAAAAATCACAAGAGCCAATGGTCCAGACAAAGCCCATCAACCCTGGCAGACTTGAAGCACCATCAAATATAGACATAAGTCAGCAACATGCTTCTGAGTCTAGCTTAGCCGAGAACAACAACATCCTTCACTTAGGGCAGGATAAGGGGGAAAGTCCACCTACAACATAACGTGAAACAATTCAGACCCGAAATGGGTTTGAGATACTGCAGGGGATGGAGGATAATGAAATCCTCAGGCCAGTCATAGGCGAAACAGGAAGCAATGAGAGTAGAACAGTCACATCTACAGGAGAGGGGGGAATGGAGGGGACACACCCCGCCATACATCCAGATGAATAACATCCTAGCATGAAATGTAAAAGGGCTAAACAAGGCAAACAAACAAGAAAAGGTGGCTAGATTCATATCGAACCACAACATAAGCTTGTTTGGTCTTCTTAAAACGAAGGTAAAGAGGAACGGTCTAGGTCGTCTTTACCAAAAAATTTGCTTAGGATGGTGCTTCACACAAAATCTAGAATGGCACAAAGGAGGAAGAATTGTAGTAGCCTGGAGGAGCGAGGTAGTTAAGGTAGATATCATGCGGTATCATAGCATTTATATTCACATAGAGGTCTCTCCTACAGCAGGCAGTAACTTCCTATACACGTTTGTTTATGGGGCAACGAATAAAAATACAAGATCAGAGCTCCTTAATCAGCTAACAGAGCTGGGGCAACAAGAATCCAAACCCTGGATTGTGATGGGTGACTTCAATTATATAGCAAATCTCAATGAAAGCATCGGCGTCACACCCAAACTCACTGAAATCACCCCTCTGAGACACTGTATGGAGACTTGAGGCTTATATGACCTCAAATGCAGTGGCAGATTCTACACTTGGAATAATAAACAAACTTGAGATGCTAGGGTCATGAGCAAGGTCGACAGGGTTTTGGTAAATCAACTATGGGACGTTGCGTACCCCGATTTCGAAATTACCTTTCACCCTGAAGGAAATTTTGACCACACCCCAATGATAGCTTACTTCCTCAATCCCATAAATGCGAAGAAGCCATTCAAATTCTACAACCACTAGGGCAAAGATCCAGAGTTCAAGGACATTGTCAAGAGAGTCTGGTCAACAAGGATACATGGCTACTTGAATTTCCAGATTATGAAAAAAATGCAGATGCAGAAGCAGGAGTTGAAAGCAAAATTCTCTAAAAATCATATGGAGGAGAATATGAGGATAGTTGAACATCATTTCAACATGAGGCAAAATCAAATGCACTCCAACCCTTTGAACCCCCTGTATGTTGAGTTGGAACAGGAAGCAGCTGAGATCCTACAGAAGGCAAAAACGGACTACGCCTCCTACATCAGTCAAAAAGCAAAACTAAAATGCCCGAAGTATGGAGACGAAAATACAAATCTCTTCCATAGGAGCATCAAAAATAGAAGAAATAACAACAGCATCCGAGCTCTTACTCTTAAGGGGAACACAATCACAGATCAAGGCAAAAGTCAGGATGTGTTTCTCCAACATTTCAAAGGGATCATGTGCGAGAAAATGGAGAATAGACAGAGAATCAACATGGTATCATCAGAGAAGGCCCAGTTCTTAATGACCACCATAGAAACGCCCTCAGCCTGCAGTTCTCACCGGATGAGATAAAGAATGCAATGTGGAGTATTCTTGATGATAAGGCACCGAGTCTAGATGGATTTAACAGTGGTTTTTACAAAGCAGCTTGGGATGTGGTAGCAGACGACAATGTGCAAGCAGTGTAGAACTTTTTCAATATAGGGGTCCTACTCAACGCTTGGAATATGACAATAATCACTCTCATTCCTAAGAGTACTTGCCTGAATGATCCCGCAGACTTCAGAACTATATCCTACTGCCATGTCATCTACAAATGCATTTCTAAATTGATCTGTTATAGGCTAAAGCTGGTTCTTAATGATATTATTGATAGCTCCCAAGGAGCCTTTGTTGCAGGTTGTAGCATTTTCCACAACATCCTCCTATACCAAGACATAGTTAAACATTATGAATGGAAGAATTGCCCTGCAAGTTGCTTACTCAAGACTGATCTGCGCAAAGCATATGACATCATGGACTGGGGTTTTATCAAAGATATGATGATAGCTCTTAATTTTCCAGAAAAGTTTGTCGGAATTATCTATACTTGCATCTCCACCGCCAAGTTTGCTATTATGGAGAATAGCCAACCCTCCGAGGTATTTTAGTCAGCAAGAGGCGTTCGACAAGGAGACCCAATGTCTCCCCTTCTCTTTGTTCTCGGATTGGAATACCTGTCTAGACTCCTGAACGCAGCTAGAAGATCATGCAGCTTCAGGTTTCACCCAAGATGCAACAAATTGGGCCTCAATCACCTTATTTTTACAGATGATCTTATGTTGATGAGCAAAGGGGACCTCCCGTCAATCAAACTCTGGGTGGAGAGCATTACGGAGTTCACCAAGGCCTCAGGCCTCCATGCTAACTGCAACAAATCTGCAATGTTCTTTGCTGGGATGAGTGATGATCAGAAAAATGAACTGGTGAATGTTTTTCAACTGCCTCTTGCAATCTCCCCGTCAAATATCTTGGTGTGCCCTTTCCTCAAAGCGCATCTAACCTGCTGATTGTGCAATCCTCGGTTATAAGATGACTGAGATAATCCGTTCTTGGCACGCAAAGTACCTTTCATATGCCGCTAGACTCCAATTAGTTAATGCGGTGCTCATGAGTTTTTCTAGCTATTGGTGTCAAATGTTCATCCTCCCCAATAAAGTGATAAAGGAAATAAACTCGGTTTTCGCACATATCTCTGGAATGGGGATGCCAAAAGTACATTCCCAGGTAATGTAGGTTGGCATAAAGTTTGCACTCCCAAGAAAAATAGAGGTCTAGGAATCCAGAACCTTAAGATTTGGAACATGGTCGCAGTTGCGAAAATTGCTTGGTACATAAGCACTAAGTAAGATTCGCTATAGGTAAAGTGGATTCATGTAGTGTATATGAAGGGTGGGAGATGGAAACTTTTCAATCCTGCAATTACATCTAGCTAGGCATTTAAGAAGATCTGCAAGGTTAAAGACAAATTGTGGGATTTAATAGAGCAAAACAGGTACTCCATCAGTTATGTATACCAGAAGTTGCAACCCCCCCTTGAGATAGTAAACTGGGCAAGGCTAGTATGGTCTAGGCAGGTCATCCCCAAAACAAGATTCATAATGTGGGTCGCTTTCCGCAACAGGTTGAAGACCAAGGATCGCCTATTTCAGCTGGGTGTAACTCCTAATGATATGTGCCCGTTTTGTGGTAATAATAGTGAGACCATAGATCATCTTTTTTTTGCCTGTAGATTCAGTCGTTCCTGTCTAGAAGCGGTTATGGCATGGCTTGGATCTAATGTTTGTATCTCATCGCTATGCAACTTAGCTACAAAAAAATGGAGAATGACTACAACAAAAAAGAAGGTTTTTTGCATCGCCTTGTGTTGTCTGGTGTATCAAATACGGAGAACCCGAAATGAAGCAATATGGCAAGCCAAAGTCAAAGCCATTGCAATTGTGTTGAAGACGATCTACCATGACGTGAAGTCCATATCCACTCTTACTTGTATCAAGGATAATGATAGAGACAGAAATTGGATGTATAGGACCATATATGATGTATAGTTTTTTGCTTATATGACTTCCTAACTTTTTTTAGACCTTATCCCTTTTTTCTATGCACATGAAGAATACGGATGGGAAACCCTTCCTAGAAGGTGTGTCCTCTTAGCAATCTAATGCAAATAGTTGAATCCAGAGGATTTGGTCTGGGACGTTCTTTTTGTACATGTTAGAAAATTCATTCATCTTCCAAATAAAAAATAATAATAATAATAACAACAACAACAACTAATATGACTAAATAACTAATAAATTACTAATAATGCACTGACACTAGTAATATACTTATATAACAAATAATATAATAATAGTAATATAACTACTACTAAACTAATATGAAATACTAATACTAAGACGACTAATCATATTAAAACTATTAACAATAGACTAAAACGAAAAATTATATACTACTAATGATATACTAATAGGACTAAGAATGCACCACTACGATGATGATAATAATGATGATGATGATGATAGTTTTTGAGCCGTAAATCGTCCCCATCTCTCTCTAGGTGACTCTAAGCGCGACAACGACTCTACGTGCAACTCTTTGCACAACCATGGTAGCTAGAGGAAGAGGAAGGCCTTTGAAGAAGAAGGGTGTGCAATGTCCAAATCAATATACGAAACCCCAATCTCAGGCCACATTATCTAGATTGATTGAGGCAGCGCACAAGAGCAATTCAAAGCCTAATGAAACAACAAAGAAGCATACGATAGAGAAGAAGCAGGCAGGAGAGGATCACACTAATCCAGGTAAAACTCTTGTTAAAATCACTAAGGAATATGTATGTATGTATGTATGTATGTATGTATGTATGTATGTATGTATAAAATTTAAAGTAATATCAACTATAAATAAAAAAATGCCCCAAGTTTTTATCTATCAATCAA
The DNA here is from genome assembly GCA_019776075.1 of Amaranthus palmeri. NCBI lineage: Eukaryota > Viridiplantae > Streptophyta > Magnoliopsida > Caryophyllales > Amaranthaceae > Amaranthus > Amaranthus palmeri. Next base: position 54,128 of record JAAKBH010001005.1, read on the forward strand.
GCATAGAAAACACACAAATATGAATATCCATGCATATTTTTATTGATGATGATATTTGACATAGGACTATAGGAGTAGTATGGAAGTTACTTGTAATTATCTATAATTTATGTAGGCAATTTAACAACCATACAAATACAAGATACAGAGAAATCACAAAAGTAGACACTTTCAAACATGGATGCATGAATAGATTATATTTCCTTTGATCAGTATTAGTTGTTACTTATTAGATAGTGACACAATATGATGAGAGTATCACTAACTGTAGCAATTAATAAAATCAAAGGAATTAAGTATATAGCTTGTTGTTTAGATCCTGGGGTAGGGCCATGGATAAGCTTTGCAAATTTCTTTTGCAGTACATACAACATTGTAATCAGCACTACTACAACATGATCTATAATGACAACTTGTACCAACTGGAGCACAAGGCCCGTTCAGTTGCTCCACCGCGGCTAACACCATGTCTTCGTTAATTTCGAGCGCATCCTTGTCCATCACCTCAATCTCCTCAACAATGATCCTTGATGCCCTTGTTGGACCTATTTGAAATACGAAATTTTCATTTCAAAAATTTACAAAAATAAATATAACTTTTGTTCTGTGAATCAAAATAAACCCAAAATTTTGATCAACACAAGACAAACTTAACTATTACATCTTTACTACAAAATTCCTCTAGTCAAAATTAAAATAGTGCACGATAATGATGGTTAATGAGTTAATTAAGTATATATGTGGACAATTACACATTAGTAATGTTGCATACAATTTTGGACAACAAAAATTAACTTATGTTAGTTGTATACAAATTTTGATGAAATAATTATGTCCACAAAATATATTTTAACTTCTTTTATTTCGCAACTACAGACTCACTCATAAAACCGTGTAAATTGTGTTAGCTCTGAAAAAAGCTTCCTACTAGTTTAATTGTTGTGTGAAATTGTTCTCGGATTAAATATTTTACACAGTGCAACGTACTTCTTGTTGGATCTTACTTCCTCCTATTCAACCTAAATGTCTCATTTAGTTTTTTTCACACTTGTCGATGCAACATTTTAATCCTTAATATTTCAAATTAATTCTTCATCAAAAATTATAAAAATTTTATATTAATAATCCTTATATTGAGACGAATCAAACAAAATCCCACATGACTATGTTTTAACTCATAAATTAAGAGTAAAATACAAATTAAGAATGAAGTGTGATTAGTGCAAAAAAAAAAAACTAAATATGACATTTAGACTGAATAGAAGGTAGTAATATTTTTAGGTATTCGTATTTATTTATTCAATAACTATAAAAACAATGATATGAAGTATACACTAAGATAAATTAAATAAAAAATTGAGGAAATACTATAAATAAACTTTAAAATAATAGTAATAAGTTCCTCCAGTTTTTATTAGTGGCTAAGTATTTTGGATATGATTAGCATATGCATGCACTTACAACTGTAACCTGCTAAAATTGCAAGAAACACGATGGCAATGATTGTAATTCTCTCCATGATTTTAAGTTACCACAGCAACTCCTTAAGCTAATTATTATTGAGAGATGATTTTATGAAATTGAGAGTTTATGTGGTGTATCAAGCACAAAAACTATGATGAATTTATAAGCTCAAAGAACCAATAGCAGGATGACACCTCATTTTTAAAATTATCATGTTGTAAACCACACAAAAATGCAATTGGTCTAATGTCTCAATTATTACTCATCTGTTAAAATATAATTGCATCCAATACAAATGGGAGGTTTTTAAGACAAATTTTTTACTAATAATAAATTAAGATATAAAATAAATAAATTGTATAGATAAAATTTAAAAAAAGTTAAATATATAAATGAGATTTTTAAAACAATATAACAGATTATCTCCCAAAAATAGAAATAATGCAAATAATTAAAAGAGACTAAAATAACAGTTAAGCCAAAATGAATAGGACGGTGGAAATAGTACTAACAATTTTCCACATGCCAAATGATGACAAATGCAACATTAATGTCGTGTCACAATCTTCATAATCATCATAACGTCTACTAAAGCAATAGGATTCTATATTACGTGTCACTGCTAGAGAGCTTAATTTCCCGCCCAATTGCTTTATTTTCATGCAATTATGGAAGTTTCCATTTATTTCTTTTAACAAAGCAATAAAGTGTACGGCAAGATATATGTCGTTACATTTTTATATAAAACTACTTTAAATATTCCAACTTGGTCGATTTGATGATAAAAATTATGGCTTTTGATTAAAATTTAAAAATCCAAACTTTTGGATTGTCTCATTTGATTAAAATTTCAAAAAGAGTTCATCTATTGACTCTCAATTTATTTGTAGTTTACGTGTATTATCTTTGAAATGGTTCGGGTTGAATTAGGCTGGGTTCACCCCAAAAACCACATCATATAAGTTTTTTGTGTTGAATTTTAAAATTGCAATATTTAATATATGCTATCTGCTGCCACCGCTAATAATTAGGTTCAAAACCGCAGCATTTAGTGGACAAAAAACCGCAACAATTGAGGATTTTTCCACTAGTGAGTTAATCCTCCACTCGCATATCACTACTTTGTCGAGGTGCCATGGGGTTTACTCTAAAAACAAAAACATTGGAAACCATACGAAGTATAATATTGCTAGTTGGTTTCTAAGCACGTCGTTAAACGCCTGGGACCAAGCTTTACAAATAATATTTATAACACCCTATTACAACCATAACGAGTATAGAGGTAAGTCGGGGATCGAACCACAAGGACAAGACATAGCAAGATTAAGGGCTAGGTGTAAGGAAGATAGAATAGGACCACGCGTTGTAATCCCACAATCCAACAATTCAAAATGACATATGAGAACAACTTTAAGAACTAGAGGGAGTATCATTTAATATTTGACCGTTTTCCTTAAATATATTATAGGACCACACGTTGTAATCCAACAATCCAACTACTAACCTCCTCTAAGGTACAATCATAAAGAACAATTGATCATCTTGTATACACGTCATGTAGAATTATAAAAATTCCTAATATCACATCACTAAGCTATAATCAATTGTCAAAGGTGAAATAAATACTCACTCATCAGTATTTCATGTGACGAAAAATAAAAATTATTTAAAAAAAATGCTCATGAACACCTAAAACTAAACCTATATTGATTATACTAGTTGTGGGATTGCGTTACACTTTTGAATTTCATGATGTTATTTTATATGTTTCTATTAACAATAATATGAATGAAAATATTAAACGTCATTGTGTTGCTAAGATGTGAAGGATGCAAGGGCTAAAAATATATAAGTAGTAGCATGCTAAAACATTATAGTAAGGAATAAAAATGTATTGAAGACTATATATGTTCATCCATAAGGCATGAAAACGTATTGATAGTTGAAGCCTCTTTGTGAAGTAATCTCGTTTCCCCAGTCACACATGGAAATAGCTCAGCAAAAGAAAAACTATTACTCATTAATCAAAAATTGAATTGAAAAATACTACTTGTATTTTATAATTATCATTGAGCTATTACTAATAGTCGTGAACAATAAATCAATATTTATATCAACTGTAAACATCGGCATGTTTTAATTAGACAATAACACAATTATGAAAAGGTCCCATTATGTATTACATTGATTTTGATTGAACATGTAGCTCATAAAAAAAATTTAACCTTGTTGTAACAAACACCACGTGATTAAAGTTCTTTACAAAGTTTGATAAGCAACTCACAGCTAGAATGTTGCAAGTGAACACTAAAAGTTGCATAAAAATGATGTTTACAAGATAACTTAGGGATGACATAAGATCAATATATTATGCTATGTTTGGGAATGAGGATTTGATTTGAAAATATTGATTTGACTCAAAATTAGTGTTTGGCAAAGACTAGAATTTCAAATTTGGATTTGAGTCAAATCCACAATTGTTATCAAAATGGTTTAAAGATGAGGATTTGAGAATTACCTCCCAAACCTTTTCATTCTCAAATTCTACATTTATGATTTCATAATTGAAATCTTTAATTTGAAATGAAATGCTAGTTCCCAAACACAACCTAAGGGAAATTCTACATGGTAAACACCAGGTTAAGGGAAACGCCTGTGATAACTAATCTTATTTTCTTTTCTACATGGTAAACGACACCAACTGTTTCAAAACTAAATGCCGTAACTATATTGCACAAAAAAAGTAAAAAAAGCCGTTAAATATGAAGATTACAATTTTACCCTTGTTTAATTCTTCATCATCTTCTTCCTCCTTTACATCCATACCCAACTTCTTCAATTGGGTTTATTAAATGTTTCATTCAAACATTTATTGGGTTTAATTGAGACAAAGAAAGATTTCCCATTTTTGCTGTGTAAAAGCTGCACGATGGTTTCATTTACTCTATGTTTACTAGGAACAGTGACAAAATTTATTTAAAATTCCTCATTTTTCTGATCTAGTTTGGTAATCTGCAATTTGGGTTTCATAATTCCAGTTAATTAATTACCCTAATTTTTACTTATTTTACTAATGGGCATATTTATTATTATCCATTTGCATTTTTAATTTTCCTTTGATTTTCTTCAACGAATGGCAAAGATGATGCTAAGAAGCTAGCCACAAAAGGTAGTAATAAAATCCATTTGCATTTTTGATTCTATTAAATTTTTACTTTTTAATGGCAAAGATTATGCTAAGAAGCTAAGAAAGAAAACAGTAATAAAACCCATTTGCATTTATAATTCTAGATAATTTTTACTTAGTAATGACAAAGATGATGCTAAGAAGCTAAGAAAGAAGGTACTAATAAAACCCATTAGCATTTTTAATTTTCCTTTGTTTTCTTCAACGAATCAATGAGTATAAGTGTATAACGACTTCATTTTTTTTTTTTTTTTTTTTTTGAAAATTAGGAAAATATATATTAAAAATAGGAAAACACCAACACTGAGACTTAGAACCCCAAAACCTCCGGCATAAAAAAACCCCGCGAGGGAAAAAAGCCATTGGAAATGGGGACCAAGAAACAGGCCGCCCAGAACAGCATAGGGACGGACTATGTAGGGAGTTTTTAAAACACCATTACACACCAAGTAGGGCTTATCAAACCCATAACACACCAAAGGACCTAAAAAAACCCAAAACCTAGAAAACATAGCTTAAAAAAGCCTTAGACCACCAAATCTCCCAATACATGGCCAGCTTTTCACAAAGCCTCCCGACAAACCAAAAAGATGACAGCTACATTGCATTTAAACCCCAAAAAACGACAAAATTGTTCAAATTCCATCCTTGAAGAAAACGCCACAATTAGAATAACCAGACATCTTCACCGTCAATCAGCAAGACGGAACACCATCTCCTCCGATCAAAAGGACCCACCACCTCCAAGTACGGATCATCAACCATCCCGTCGTCAAAAAGCTACTGATCCTAAAAATCGCGACGACCGAGCCACCATGAAATACAAAGAAAGAAACTCCCAATGGACCATCAACCCTGATAACACCATTGATCTGAGCACAAAACTCAGTAACTACGCCAGCCCCATGAAACGACACCAGGACAATAAGCACACCAGAATCTCAACTCGAGACCAGAAAAAAAGTTCAAAACCAAAAGCAACCCCACCATCTCATAAAAGACAAGCACCTACGAAATCAACACCAGTGGACCCACCAGCCACCAAGACCAGCTTATGACGCCATTCAGCCTTAAACACAGCAACCTTCTAAGAAACAAATCGTTCCAAATGGCAGACAACATAGGTGGTCTGAAAACCATAGGTGGTCTGAAAAACTATCGTTCACCCCCAACCCCAACAGGTGACCAACCAATCTTAGAAACACATGCTTATATGAAGTCGTTATATATATATATATATATATATATATATATATATATATATATATATATATATATATATATATATATATATATATATATATATATATATATATATATATATATATATATATATATATATATATATATATATATATATATATATATATATATATATATATATATATATATATATATATAATATAAAAAACTTTAGAGAGAGAAGTTCCTGGCGTTTGGTGGGCGAACTGCCGTCATTCACTGGGTCTTCAAGCCGGCTGCCGGTAAAAACCTAAAACCACCACTGTTATGCGCGGAGGACGAGGTTCGAGAGGGAGAGGGGGCAGAGGCAGGGGAGATGAAAGCAGACCCTCGCCCATGGTTACAAGGAGCAGTGTCGAACTGCCGAATGTGTGCTCAAGTGAATCTGAAACTGAAGACGATGACCAGGGACCACAGACTGCAATTGAGAAGAACAGCAACCACAAAAGCCCGGTTACAGAGAAGAAAGACAGAGAAGTTAGAGAGGAATTGAAAGATATGAAGGACCAATTGCAAACCCTAAAACAACTTATAAAAGATTTGGGAGGAATGGAGAACAGGAATGAGGGAAGCAAAGTGACAGTAAGCACAGAACAACAGCAATTGGAGGACAAGGAGCTGTTTCCAGCCTTGGGAACTACACAGGAACCCCGGATTACCACTACTCTACCCTCTTGGAGGGACAAGGTATCCACTCCTAACCCCACTAATGGAATGCCATTAAAATTTGTTGCTCCTGTGATTGAAAATGGAAGTCAAATTGTCCAAATTGAGTCTCATGATGTTGTTGAATTGATTAATATGTGGGAAAGAGCCATTGTGGTCTATGTTGTTGGAGGAAATGTTACCGTAGATATTATCCGTGGGTTTGTGCGAAAACATTGGTCCTTTGTGAATATGCCTACAATACATGCTCATGAACAAGGATACTTCATCTTAAAGTTTAGCTCAATGAATGAATGTGAGGAGATCTTAAAAGGAGGGCCATACTTCCTAAACAAAGCTCCCCTCATAGTGAAACAATGGAGTGTGAATTTTGATTTTAAAGAGGAGATAATGAGGGTCATACCGGTGTGGATTAGACTTCCCAATCTCCCATTACATTGTTGGGGAGAGGAATCCCTAAGTAGAATTGTAAGTGCGGTGGGAGTCCCAATCCTAGCGGACGAGTGCACGGCAAAACAACTCAAAGTATCATTTGCTAGAGTGCTTGTGGAGATTGATGTTACAAAGGAATTCGTTAAGGATATTAGAGTGAGGGATAATACAGGACGAGAGTTTATACAAAAAGCTATCCCGGAATGGCGACCTTACTATTGTCCTAAATGTAACAAATTGGGACATGTATGCAAGGAGGAAAGTGAGCCCAACATTTCACAACAAGTAGATATGGGGAAGGGTATGGAAAAGAAGGCAAATGAAAAACAATTGTGGATACCCATGAAGATTGCAAAATTAATTAAAGGGGCTATGTCCATTGAGGAAATTCGAACAAGGTGTAGTTCTGAGAACCAAGGGGAGCCACAACAAACTGCTGGCAGCCTTGAAAATGAGGAGATAAGTGCTGATTCTACCTCCCAGCACCAACCACAGCCTGACCATCAGCAGGTACAGCAACTTAAGGAAGCAGCACACGACCTTGACAGTGAGGAGGGTCCATGGACTACTGTTTCGCCTAGAAAATCAGCTCGAAAAAGTCAGTACAGCAGCATTAGTAGCCCAGTGGCTGTGGTGTACACAGCAGAGAATAAATTTGAGACAGAAATGGGTCAATCGAAGGCACAAGGAGAACTCCAAAGGGACGGGAACCCTCAAATTCCCTCCATGAAATGATTATTGCTTCTTGGAACGTGAGGGGTTTAAATAGCCCCATAAAAGCTAGGGAAGTGAATGGTTTCCTAGTGAAAAATAATATTAGTATTGTAGGCTTTATGGAGACAAAAATTAAAGATCAGAATGCTCATAAAATTCGAAATATTTTTGGTAAGAATTGGAATTGGTGTGCAAATTACAATCATCATGAAAAAGGAAGATTATGGGTGGGTTGGAGACATGATAGGTGCAAGCTTGAGGTTAGGGACACGCATCAACAGTTCATTGCAGTCAAAGCCACTCCTATAAACTCAAGTGTTGATTTCCACATCATTTTTGTGTATGACCTTCACAGTGTCAGGGATAGGCGAGACATGTGGAAGGAGCTCGATAATCTAAACTATAATTCACCGTGCCTTTACATTGGAGACTTCAATGCCATCTTTAAAGAAGATCATAGGAAAAATGGGGCTCTTGTGACCTCGTATGAAATGCAGGATATGGCTCAGTGGCTTGAAACCAATGACCTTCATCCCATTCCAGAAAAAGGTCATGCATACTCTTGGTCTAATAGGGAACACGGAGAAAATCGCACCCTCACGAAAATTGATCACGCCTTGGGAAACATTCAGTGGATGAATGCCTTCAGTCATGCGAGTGTCCACTATGCAAATAATCGGCTTTCTGATCACACTCCTCTCATCCTCAATCTCCATCAGCATGATCAACCGCATAACAAACCGTTCCGTTTCTTCAACTATATGGGCGAGCACCAGGAGTTCCTAAAAGTTGTAGAAGAGGCTTGGAAGGTTAGAGTCAAAGGTGTGGGGTTACAGAAGCTTTGGTATAAAATGAAAAATGTGAAAGCTGCTATGAAAAGTCTTCATAAAAGGGAGTTCGAGGGAGTTCAAAACAGAATCAAACATTGGGAAGAGATTCTTGACAGGGTTCAAACAGAGTTGAAAGACGACCCCATGAACACTGATTGCCATCATCGTGAGAAAGAAGCTGCTCTTCAAGTGAGGAAATGGAGAACAGTCGAGGACAAGGCCCTTCTTCAAAAAGCAAGAATCAATTGGATGAAAAATGGAGATGAAAGCTCTGCCTACTTCCATGCCACAATCAAGGAAAGGAGAGCTTCCAATAGCATCTACGAGCTTCAAGACCGCAATGGTAAATGGATTAGTACATCCCAGGAGATCCATGATGAAATCCTTCACTTCTATCAATGCCTCCAAGGTAGTGCCCCCCTCAACCTTGAAGTGATTGATAGGAAAATTATGAGAGATGGTCCCCAGATTGATAACCACAGCTGCAATATGCTCATCAAAGATGTGAATGAAGAGGAGATCCATGATGCTCTTTTTGGGATAAATGACAACAAAGCCCCGGGCATAGATGGGTTTAATGCGTACTTCTTCAAGAAGACTTGGGACATCATAAAAGGTGATCTTGTGGAGGCAATTACAGACTTCTTCAACAGCTTCACTCTCTTTCCGCCCTATAATTGCACCTCAGTTACCCTGATTCCCAAAACCACAAACGCAAATAAAGTGGGTGATTTCAGACCTATAGCTTGCTGCAATGTAGTGTACAAGATCATTTCTAGAATCCTTGCGGGAAGGCTCCAACAGGTTATAGGGGGAGTGATTGATCAGGCTCAGTCGGGTTTCATTCCAGGGAGACAAATGGCGGATAACATTTTGCTTGCTGCAGAGCTCATCAAGGGTTATTCTCGAAAAAACAATAGTCCCAGATGTATGATCAAAATGGACCTTCGGAAAGCGTATGACTCGGTTAGCTGGGACTTCCTGTTCCATGTTATGGAGGAAATGGGCTTCCCTCCTAGGTTTGTTCAGTGGATTAAGGTGTGCGTTACTACAGTCTCTTTCTCCATTCTGGTTAATGGTATGCCTCTCAAACCGTTTGATGCTAGGAAAGGGTTACGTCAAGGAGATCCTATTTCTCCATATCTGTTCGCAATTGCTATGGAATACCTCTCCAGATTGCTTCACAAGCAGAGTGACACTCCTTCATTCCATTACCACCCCAGATGCAAGAAGAACAATATCACTCACCTCCTTTTTGCAGATGATCTTCTCATGTTTTGTAGGGATGATTGCTTATCTGTCCAAGCTCTTATGAACACATTTACTAAGTTCTCAAAGGCTTCTGGTCTGGAGGCAAATACAAACAAAAGCAATGTTTATGTGTCCGGGGTTGAGTCGCAGGAAAAAGAGCAAATTTACAGGTTACTCCAAATGCAAATTGGCGAGTTCCCTTTCAGATACCTTGGAGTCCCTCTGCATTCCAAAAAATTAAATGTTCGTGATTGCAGAACCCTAGTGGATAAGATAATTGGTAGAATCGGATACTGGTCATCTAGGCTCCTTTCATATGCAGGAAGAATCCAACTAGTGAGGAGTGTTATTGGTGGTACTCAGAACTTTTGGGCCCAAATCTTCTGCCTCCCAAAGAAGCTCATCAAGATGGTGGAGGATGTGTGTAGGTCCTTCATTTGGACTGGAAAGGATGGTATTTCAAGGAAAGCTCCAATAGCCTGGAAGCAAATTGTCTTACCTTTCGCAAAAGGAGGCCTCAACATGAGAGATATGTATATGTGGAACAAAGCAGCAATCTTGAAGCACCTGTGGAACATTGCTCAGAACAAAGAGAATCTGTGGGTGAAATGGGTCCATAGCTACTACTTGAAATCAAGAGATATTCATGATGCTACAGTATCCATCCATGCATCATGGATATTCAAGAAGATCATGAAGCAGCGAGACACAGTGGAAAAGCTGGGGGGATGGGGACATCTTACTAAGGGGTACTCTTTCGAAATAGGCAAAGTTTATGATCGTCTCATTGCTGAAGCTCCCAAGGTCCCCTGGGGGAATATTACGATCCGAAATGTTGCCACTCCTAGTGCTAGGTTTATCACTTGGCTTGCTATTCAGAACAGATTGGCCACGAAAGACAGGCTGGGGAAATGGATAGATCTTTCAGATGATGTGTGCGTTCTTTGTAATAGGGCAACAGAAACGGTCCAACATCTTTTCTTGGATTGCCCCAACGCGCAGGAGATCCGGGCCAATATTTTCAGCTTTCTTCCTCGTCCTCTTACAGGGACTGACTTTCAAACTGAAATCCTGGAAATGAGCAAAGTGAACAAAAAGAAGACAGATCGGGCAAAACTCATCGTCGGGCTTTGGACAGAAATGTTGTTATAACATATGGAAGCAACGCAACAAGAAGATTTTTGACAACCATAGTCTTAGTAGGAAGCAGGTTGTAGATTGTATAGTTTTCAGAATTGCATGGGAGGGCAAAGATTAGGATGTTAGATATGCTTTTAACTAGGTAGTTTTTTTGGGTTTTTTTTTTTTTTTGTTTCTCTCTGCTCTGAGATGTTTTTTTTGAGGCGTTAGCGTTTTTGTTGCCTCATTTGTGATTTAATTTTCCACTCCTGCTTTTTTATCCCTTGTCTTTTTTGTATATAAATACTAATCAAATTGACAAAAAAATATATATATATATATATGTATATATATATATATATATATATATATATATATATAGTATATATATATAGAACGACTCATATATATATATATATATATTTATATATATATATATATATATATATATATGAAGTCGGGATATATATATATATATATATATATATATAGATATAGATATATATAGATATATATATATATAATATATATAATATATATATATATATATATAGATAAGATCTATATATATATATATAGATATAATATATAGAATATATATATATATATATAATACATATATATATATATATATATATATATATATATATATATATATATATA
>JAAKBH010001006.1:0-65018 GCA_019776075.1 Amaranthus palmeri
TTAAACCTTAGGTTTAGTGATTGTTGTTCATGTGTTAGGTTAGAGTTGAAGTTTGTTGTTTATTGTTTGATTGATCTTCGATGCGAATCTTGTCCTGCTACTCTTGATGAGACATAGGGCGATTATGGGTAGTTCGCATGGTTATATGTGATCAACTTCCCCTCGCTATCTTAAGTGTCTCGATCGATCTACGTTTAGTCTCCCTCGACCTATCTTTCCATGACAACTTAAAACCGACCTAGGGTGAATCCTCACCATCCCCGTTTTTTCTCTTATTGCTTGTTGTTATCTTGAGAGACCATTTCTAATTGGGCCATCCCACATAAAGAAAATGTAAAATAAGTTATTCGATGGGCATTAAGGATATTGTAAGTAGTCATAAGATATTGTAAGTATTGTATGCTTACTCAGTGACATGAAGGATATTGTAAGTAGGCATTTATGATATTGTATAAGGTACGTAGGCATTTAGAGATGATGTAATTAAATTGGCATTGAGGATACTATAAGTAGACACTTAATTATAATGTAAGTATTGTAAGTAGGCATTAAGGATTATGTAAGTAGACGTCATTAAAGATATTGTAAGTAGGCATTAAGGATACAATATGTATGCATTAAAGATGTTGTAAGTAGACATTGAAGATACAGTAAAAAGACATTAAAAATACAATAAGTAGGCATTAAGCTAAGGTTTAATGGGCTAAGTTTGAAAAACGTTTCTCAAATAGGCGGTCTCTCAAAAATAGAAAATTTATTATTGAAGCATTATTTGAGTGAAAATTCACTAAGGTTGTGTTTGGGAACTAGCATTTCATTTCAAATTAATGATTTCAAGTATGGAATTATGAATGTAGAATTTGAGAATGACAAGGTTAGGGAGATCATTCTCAAATCCTCATCTTTAAACCATTTTGATAACAATTGTGGATTTGACTCAAATCCAAATTTGAAGTTCTAGTGTTTGCCAAACACTAATTTTGAGTCAAATCTATATTTTCAAATCAATTCCTCATTCCCAAACATAGCATAATTGCGTTTATGTGGAGAATTCATTATTTGGGTTAGGCGTTAACACAAATAATGAAGATAGATGTTTTGATCAATAAATGTGTATTAATACATCATAATCTTAATTAGGTACATACGAAGACAAAAGAAAATGCGATGTTAGTAGTAATGATTTAATTATTAGAATTCAATCATGAATAATGCAGATCAATCACAAGTTGGGTCCAACAAAGTCATAACCGCAAATCAAACCATTCAAAATCATAATTAAATTATTTATATGATCTATAATTTTAAGTATCCGGTTTCAGTTTTTTTTTTTTTTTTTTTTTTTTTTTTTTTTTTATGAAAAATTTTGGTTTTCCACTTTGGCCCATTTTGTAAAATTTGGACGAAATCGGAAAATACTTTTCCCGTTTCATAATACTTGTTATATTTAATTTTTTACGCAATTCAATGTACTATTTTGTTTATTTATATGTTCGTGCTCTCCTTCACGGGTATGAGTTGCCGTCTTCCTTCCCTCCTCAGACCCTGTCCATAGTTTTCTATGAGCGGGATATACTGGGTAGGATGATGATGATGATAAAAAGTTCATGTTATGAAAGTATGCGATTAGATGATTCAAACAAGATTCCACTTGACTATATTATTACTTACATATTAGCCGCATTACATAAAATAAGCTTAAACAATAAACAGTGTCAAAAACAAAATGTAGCAAGTATTTTGAAACGGCGGAAGTATTAAAGTGGCATTCAATCTTATTTGGAATTATTGTAATGCTCAAAAATAATTGCTAAATCTTTTTAACATTTCATTTGTTTTTTTTTTTTTTGTTGAAAATAAAAAATTATATAAATGTCTATTGGCAGACATTAATGAAAAACATGTTTGGAATTGTTGCTTGTGTAACTAGTAAATTTTTTTTTTTTGGGTTAGTAAGTATTTGGAATTGTTGACTTTTTAAGAATTCATGAATGATTTGTTAATTGTTCATTTGTTTGTTTCTTTACTTATGTGATATTGCTATTGGATCTTTATCTTATAGCTAGTTAGAGAATGTTGATTTGGGTTATCGAGTTGATTTTGGCTCGCATATTTTAGATCGCCATAAAATTAGGTTTTGTGCTCATATTGATTTTTACATAATTTTAAATTCATATTGATGTTGAGTCATCAAATCATTGGATCATTGATTTATTTTTTGAACTCCTCTAGTTTTAGTTCAAGAATAATGTCTTATAGGTTTTGTAATAACAAATACTCCCTTCGTCCCATATAATTTGCAGCATATTTTATTTTAGTCCGTTTTATTTAATTTGCATCATTTTCATTTTTGGACTATGGTCCACCACTTCTTTTTAATCTCATCCATACATTTTAACTCTCTTTTAATTTCAACCACACAATTAATTCTCTTTCTTCATTTATTACCAAAATCTACCTTTTTCTTAAAAAAATACTAATTTTCTCTTTGCTTCAAACGATATGGACGGAGGGAGGGAGTAGTTACATGATATAATTTCTTATTTTGTCTATTTTTGGTAATTAGATATGTCTATGAATGAACCAATTGTATAGATGATGATAAAGTTAAAATATATGATGAACATAAAGGAAAAAAAAAATGAATTAATAGTCAAAATATATCATTTTAGTCTAAAAGAATCAAATTTGAAAATCTAAAAATCAGAAACTAAATAAGACCAAATAATCAAATTGTTTTAGAAACATATGATCTGATTCGATAGCGTGCTTAAAATAGTTTAATCTAGTCTAAAAAAATATTTTAAATCAGACCAAATTAGACCAAATTGGATTATGTACAATCCTATGAGAATATTGCAACCATGTGGTTGTGGGTTACTTCCCAAGCAACCCCTTCAAGAACTTGCAAAATGATTCACTATTTTAATTACATGACAATTATATCCTTTACTTTTTGTCATTAAACACAAACTTTAATTCGGCTACTAGTCATGAAAATAACTAAACAAGGGTATGATCATTAAAACAATAAAAACGCACTTCTTTTTTTATAAGAAAAATCTAAAAGAAGGATTAATTTTTTGTTTTCATACTTGTAGGGGTTTTCTACTCTTATATCATATTTAAAAAAAAAAATTCACCCCAAAGCAAATTTAATAAGATAGAAGTAAAATTAGATTAATCCTCATTAATTTAAATAACTATTTTTGTTTTCCAATTGTTACTATATTTATCTTATTCGAACAAACACTTATAGTGGATCATATTAGAAAATCAACTCAACCAAAACTTAACGATTGCAGTCTCCATATATATCATATACTCAATTGCGCCTCTTCATACGAAAGTCTTTTTTGTTGGATTGTGGGTGTAGCACAGTGTCTAAAGCTCAATGTTTTACAATAAAATTAAGGGTAGACGAGAATGATATTAATCAAACCCATTTCTAGAGCATATAATACCATGTTTAAATGTCAACTCGACCAAAAACTTAAAGTAATACTTTTACTCTACTCTAGAAGCTGACACTGAATATATTTTTAACGACCATCCACTCCAATTATCAACAATTATGCCATTAAGAAAAATTTTAAAAATTGTTATATTCTATATATATGTTCATCATTTTGCATGCAAATGCTTGGTACTTCATACTTGATTATAGTGTCTAATTTAACTAACTGATTTTATTAATTAATTTAGCAATTAATTTTGAACGCGCTCCTAGAAGTAGTTTGTTAAAAACTAGCTTACTCATTACAATAAATTGTTTTAATCAGTTAATTTACGAAACTCTAAAATTAAAAGATTTGACAACACAATCATCTATTTGTGTCATCATAATAAGTTAAAAGTATCTAATTAGAAATTTTATTAAACACCTCTAATATAATACACCAATTTGAAGAAAAAAAAAATTCAAAAAAAAAAAAAATTCAAAGAGAATTTTGTTTTAAAAAAAGTCGCAACGAATGCTCTCAATCAACGTATTAATTACTGCAATTTGGAGATTAAGGGCCTACCATGTTTAAAGTAACATGTAATGTCCTTATTATTTGATTCTTCCATATCAATCCTCTTCATGAAATCTTTCGTTATTGGGTGTTTTGTTTTGACATTCATGGCGAAGCCACACCGGGGCCGGTTTGTTGTCATTTAGAGCGTATAATGATTTCGGAAATCAAAAAATGAATTAAATCAAATAAATAAATTTATTTATTAATTAAGTTAAATATCCGAACATTCCAAAATTGTTGTTTTGTGCAAAAGTTTTTTTGCGGATCGCAAAATTTCAAGACAAAATTTCTATTTTGGAAATTGCTCAGGTCGCGGCCCACTACTTTCGTTGGCTTTTGCGAATTTCGTTTTTGGAAATCAAAAAATGAATTAAATCAAATAAATAATATAACTACTTTATTTTTGAGTTAAAACCAGACCGATTATATTATATCAAGATCAGCCAAGGTCCGAAGACCTTGGGGAAAAGGGTCCATACAAATTTTCTCATTTGCTACCCCGGTATCCCACCTCGCAACACAATGTGCAGCTGTGTTGCCATTACGTTTTACATAGCTACAACCAAAGTTCAAACATCTAGCACTAGCAGCCCTAATACAATCATACAACAGAATAAGAGGAGAGCAGCCTTCAATCTTGTTCTCTATTGCTTGCACTACATTTAAAGCATCACCTTCTAATTAGATGTGTTCATAACCTAACCGAAGGGCCAGCTCCAAGGCAAAAGGCGCAACTGCAGCTTCGCTTGCTTCCACAGACCATCGGGCTTCAATACGTCGACTTCCAGCAACCAGGAGATTTCCATTATGATCACGGATAACAACACCCAGGCCTCAAATATCATTGATCCCCACATGAGCATCGAAATTTACTTTTACCCATCCAAACACCGATGGATTCCAAGCCTGAAATTGCAAAATATGACTCTGGTACACAATGGCCACCTTTGAATTGTATACATTATAATCAACAACCATGGAGCTAAACTTGGAAGCAACACTAGTGGGCTCGCAGCTCTCACCTTCGAAAATGGTTTTATTCCTGATAAACCACCCAGCCCTTAATGTCGAACAAAGGGTCACAAAAACATCATTCGAGGAATGGTCGTGCAGCCATAGAAGGAATTCACTAAAGCTAGATCTTGGAGCATCTTGAACCAGCCTATTCGAATTATGGTGATCCCACATTGACTCAATGGCCGAGCAATCACAAAGGGCATGAAGAGTGGTCTCCGGTTCCATATTACATCTATCACACATCGAGGAAGGAACACAGTACCTCTGAAAGAGTATCCACTTTGTTGCTAGAGAGTCTTTAATAACACTCCAGAGAAAATGCCTCAGCTTCGGGGGACCCGCAACGTTCCATACAATCTTTCAAATTTTATGTTCAGGGATTGACCCATCGCTTGCTCCATTTGATTGATGACCCAGCAAACCCAGCCAATAGCCGCTCTTCACTGTGTAAATACCATCTTTGTTCTTCCACCAAAATAAATTATCAATATGCATATAGTGTGAAAGAGGCAGAGATAAGACAACCTTCACTAAATCATCCTCGAACCATTGCTCAAGCATATCACGGGCCCAGCAGAGGTTGTGGTGATCAATGAGATCTTTTGCCATCATGTCAGGCAGGGAGTCTTATTTTGCTGTAGGAATCACGAAGCTTTCACCTTCTGGAACTCATTTATGTTCCCAGACTCTAATACTGCATCCATTCCCCACTCTCCAAGCCAAACCTTCAAGCAAAAGCGCCTTAGCCCCCCATATACTTCGCCATGTGTAACTAGGATCAAAGCCACGACCCGCATCCATTATGGACGAGTGTTTAAAATATCTGGCCTTTAGCGTCTCACCCAGCAGTTTGTTTGACCCTTCTAATAACCTCCAAGCTTGTTTCGCAAGAAGAGCGGCATTAAAGCATTTTAAGTCTCTGAAACCCATACCGCCCATCTTCTTTGGTAAACACATGTGACTCCACCGATGCCAGTGAATTTTGCGCTTCTCACAGTTCGATCCCCACCAGAATCTCGCAAAGAGGGCATGAATCTCATCAATAAGGACGTCGGGTAGTCGGAAAATACTCATCATGTATATGGGAATGGCTTGAATCACTAACTTGATGAGTATTTCTTTTCCCGCTCTAGACAGAAATTTTTCTTTCCACCCCTGCAGTTTTTTCCAGATTTATAATATAACTACTTACGGTTAATATGATTATACTAACCAGATATATTGGGATGATTTGATTGAAAGACAACATTGGTTCGTGAATCGATGTTTTGTTCATGAAGTAACATGTTACTTCGTGAAATGGTGTAAGCTCATCTATAAATAAAGAAGGCTTGTGTGGATTATAAACACATGTAATTTCTGAATTTCTATCCTGTCTAGCACTGTACATAGAAAACTTGCAATCCTCGATTGTAATTTTTCGTATTTCCTTCCATTTAAGCTTTTCTTACATCGTTCTAATTTCCTTGTGTTAGGAATTTAGTGAAATTTTTGTATCTCAAAACATCTTTTCAGTTTAGATAGCTTCGTATAGACCTGGGAAAATTTGATCCGACCCGAAAACGGACCCGAGACCCGACCCGTTAAAACCCGAACCCGACCGATCCGAAAGCGACTTAACCCGAAACATGACCGACCCGATAATTACCCGACCGAAAATGACCCGACCGACAACCGACCTGACCGACCCGTTTTGACAGGTCTAATGTCAATTTTTAGAGTAATCTCAATGTTAGAATTCATTTCAAATTAAATTTTTGTTTTCAACTTATCTAAACATATTGACTATATCATTTGAACCTTAAAACTCATTAATAGATCTTAAAAAATACGCAATTAACATCTTTTTATCCATCGTAATTATTTTTCTTTAAAAAAAGGACGTTGTAATCATCTTAATTGAATACATATATCTTGTTAAATCAGTCAAATGAGTTTTTTGTTCTTCTACATTTCAGTAAGCAAATCGATATAATTTATAAGAACGTTTTGCACATTAAAATGAGCTTTTTAGAAAAGAAATGTTGCTAGCTTAGATTATAAAACGTGTATCTTATAAATCGAAATAAGTACTTAGTTATTTGTATATCTTTTCATCCTGAAATTGTGAAAATATTTTTTATGAGAAAAAGAGAAGATATTTAACGTCATTTTTATCTAACGTTACAACTTTAATAAACGCAATAACTTTTATAAAGCACGTATATTACAAGTCTTTCAAAATAAATATTAATTTCCTTATTTTCTTTACACTTAAATGAACCTGATATACCAACTAGTTTTAGAAAATCGCACATCTGGTTTCTCTAATGTGACACGTATCTTACAAATCCAACTATACATAGAGATTTAAAGTTTAGACAACGAGCGTCGCAATTACTGATTTCTTATAACTTGAATTCAATCACATGTAGTAAGGCTTTGATACTGTGTTAATTGATATGTGGATAAATGTCATAGGGATGAGAAATAGTTTTTTAATTAAAAAAGTTTCATAAATAATAAAATATGGAAAAATCATTTTATAAAATTTCATAAGTCATAACCTGCTGGGTCAAACCGACCGACCCGGAACCGAGAGTGACCCGACCCGAGAATGATCTGACCGAAAGTGACCCGACCCGTAACCCGACCCGTAACCCGACCGACCGACCGTTTTCCCAGGTCTAGGCCTTCGTAGTAGGGAGGAAATGATGTTTTAGGAAGAGAGTCTCGCCTAGAATGTAGATCAAGTCACACACAAAATCTTCATGTTACTTTGTTCGGGTTTTAAGATCGGTATCTCGGAGTTCTCGGTGGTGTACATAAGTAAGGATCTTGATTGTCATATGTAATTTGTTATCTACTACATTGATGTAACTTTATTTTATAAGTTTATTTAATAAAATTAAAGTCATATTTTACAACACGGTGTAGGCCCAACCTCCCTTGCCGAAAATGCGATCCTTTATAATTTTGGCTTCGACCCCCTTGCTAATATATGTCAATGGTTGGGATATCATATATGTAATTTAAGATAATGGATCAAACCCAAATTTAAACTATTATTTTTTAGTAGACTAATAAATTTAATTTATGCTATAATGTCATTACTATCTATATTTTATAACTCACATTCATCCTTTTTAGTGTGTATCTTTATATTTTTGCTATCTTAATTTTAGTAGTGTTTTGTTTTGGAGACTTAAAAGGCAAATATATGGAGTCAAAAACACTTAGGTTTTTTTTTTTCTCAAAAGGGGTAATTATAGGAAAACTTCAACTCTACTTGTAAAATATAATTTTTATATTATAAATAACTAGTTTTAATATTATAAATTATAAAATATAAGATAATATAAAGTTAATCTTACAATGACACAAATTTTCATTCGGTCTCTCAAACAAATCACTTAAATACTTCCTCCGTATTCAATTATTTGCAACTTTTGGGTCCTTCACGGACTCCTAGGCAAAACTTTTAGTAGTGTATTAAAATAGATTAATGAGGTTAATGGGGTGGGATTATAGTATTATAATATTAAAAAGTAAGAGAGAGTATTAAAAAGTATGAGAAAGAGTATTAAAAAGTAAGAGAGAGATAATAAAAAAGTAATAAAAAACTTTCTATAAATGGAAAAAAAAAGAAAGTTGCAAATAATAGAATACGCCATTTTTAGTAAAAGTTACAAATAACCAAATACGGAGGAAGTATTACAAAATGCTTGAATTTGTAAAATTAAAAACATGTGCCCTTAATATTCATTGGTTCAATGTATTTTGAATTTCTTTATTTAGTACTTCATGACTTACATAACATAAACAACTACTTTGCATATAACTAACATTAGATAGTTTCAAGTCTTGAGTTGACTCAAAAACAAAGACTTGCTTTCTATACTCTTACATTGTGTTTTAATAGAGAAAAATAATTGGAACGGAAGGGGAGAGATTTGAAATGATGAAGGATTTTTTGTTTGGATGACAGAAAGGAAGGAGAGAGATTTGGGGATAGGGTTTGGTGGAAAAATATGGACAAATTTTGTTAAGAATACAATCTCTTCTAATGTGGAAAGATTAAGAGCGTCCTAATTTCTAAACAAATAAGGTGCACTCTCCCTTCTTATCCCTTCCCTTTCTTCCCTTCGCCTTCCATTTATTACTGATAAAAGCTGAACAATCAACAAGTTTAACAGTGATATCAAGAGTGTCTTTTAAGTCCATAATAGTTTATGAACTGTTGATAAGGTTTTGGGTTGTTATCTAGAACGTCTTGAACTTGAACCTACATAGTGAACAAATGAGGGACGAAGAGGGGTGATCCAAGGGGCTTTATCTGCTAAGAAGGTCTTAGGAGTATGCTAAACCATTCTAAGACGGGTTTTGCCACATTTCAGGACATTGGAACCATGCGCTAGGTTCTAGTATGTAGGGGTGTGCAAAATAAGACCGGATCGGAACCGGCTAAGACCGGACCGAGTGCATCCGGTCCGGTCTCCGGGTCTTACTATTTTCCAATTTTGGGTTTCCGGTCCGGTCTAGACCGGAAAAAATCCGGGTGAACCGGATGAGACCGGATGTCATAAAAGTGATTTGGAAGAAGAGTAATATTTACAATTATTATGTATATATTTATTTTAAAGGACTTAAAATATTTATTTTTCAACACAAAATAAGTTTTTAATTCAAATATGTTAATTTTATAATAATTAATTTGCTAAATGATTTTAAAATATTCTATTTTTCAATTTATTTTTTGTCTCAAAAAATGTTTCCGGTCTAACCGGTCCAAACCCGGACCGGAAGAATTCCGGGTTAGACCGAGACCGGACCGGTTGGAACCGGTCTGGTCTCCGGTCTTAGATTTTTTGGGATTCCGGTCCGAGTTTGGACCGGTGAACACTCCTACTAGTATGTATAACTTCGTATATTTTCTATTATAATTTGTTTATATAGTGTTAAGTTGGAACAATTTAATGTTTCTTCTTGATTCAATAATAAAAAAGTATAAAATTGACTGTGAAGTTAATATGTGCATAAAATATAAAATCTGAAAGAATCTTGTATGAGTCTAAATATTAAACAAGTGATTAAAAATTCGGAGAAAACCAATGTAGCTGAGACTAAAATTAGAGTTTGAGTATGAGGATATTCAGACCCTAAGGGCAGTGTTGTGTGATAGTAGTAACTAGTAAGTAGTACCTACCTAAAGAACATGAGAACATCAGCTCGTCGTGTAAGATAGTTTCACTTTAAAATTATAAGTGGTGACTTTAACACTCTTATTGTACGTGTGTCATCAAAATAGATATAGCCTCACCATAAAACCATTTCATTTAAAAATTTATAAAAAGACATAAATGCGAACTTAAAAAATGAAATGGGCTATTCAGTATGAGTAGGCTACAAAGAAGAAGGGGACATTTGGGAAGTTGTAATGAGATAAGGTTATGGAATTGTAGAACACCAAAAGACCAGGTTGAGGCCCACTTGAGGGTTCAAGTAGGGCCACCTAAAATTGATGCCATCCAAACAATCCCCATGTGCTTAGCATTCAAACAATCCTCGTGAATGTTCGGTCATTCTCATTTTATGGAATTAAAAATTAAAAGAGTGTAAAAATATATGGATGATAATTAGAGGTGTTCATTCGGGTGATCGGGTCGGTTTCGGGCGGGTATCATTCGATCCAGTTGTATTTCGGATCGGTTGTGTTCCGGTTGTTTGTTATGACGGGTCACACTCGGGTCGGGTCGGTTAGTCACGGTTTGGTTAAAGATCGGTTATTCGAGCTGTCGGGTTAGCATCGGTTCGGTGCCGGTTGACGTTCGGGTCGAGTGTTAATCGGTGTCAGGTTGTCATCGGTTAATAAGTGGTTCGGTTTTGTCGGGTACAGATCGGGTTCGATTTTTTAGAAAACAACATTCGGCTACGTATTACTAATTACTATCGGTCGAAAACAAAATAGTTAAAATGCAAATCAATTAGTGATCATTATTACTTTGTTACTTTTACATGTTTGACTGAAAATTAAAAATATAAACTTCTATTAATTTTCATATAATACGATTAAAAGTAGTTAAATAAACATTGACCAGTGATTATTAGGTCTAAATATATGAAATCATGTATTTATTAGGTTAACTAATAAAATGATTGAATATAAGTATATCATACTTCTATGTTAAAAATTGGTTCAAAGTTAAAGCAATTCGATCTAAAATTCATTCGGGTTAAGTCGGTTATAACCGGATCAAATTCGGTTTCGAGCATGATTCGGGTCGGATATGACTCGAGTCGGTCATTTTTAGGTTCGGGTAAACTCGGTTAACGGTTATGTGTCGGTTGCAAAAATCAGTTACAGTTCAGATTCAGCTTTCCCATTTTCGGTTGTCAATCGGTTCGGGTACAGCATCGGTTCGGGTATTGTCGGTTCGATAAACCTTAAAACGGAAGATATTTTCGAGTCGGTTTGCTTTCGGTTTCGGATCGGGTTTTCGGGTCGGGTCATTTTTGAACGGCTCTAATGATAATAAAAGAATATGCAAATTAAGTGCGATTTAACAAAATAGAAAATGATACAAATTTAATGGGACGAAGGGAGTACTTCACACTTCACTCTTTTTTGCAAGCTATTTTTGTAAGAGACGGTTTCTCGGTAAGACAAATTTAAACAAGTAGCTAATATTCTCATAGTACCCATTTATGAAACGCGTCTCTGGATAAAATCGTCTCACACAATAATTTGTGATTTTTTGCCATCTATTTTCAAAATCGATACAAGTATTCCCATAATCAAGGCACGATTAATTGAACAACTGAACAGGTAATATATTGTTCAACCATATCCAATTGTACTTTGTTGAATTAAATTAAAATGAAACGAAAGGATAGTGAAAATATTATTTGACTGAATTGGAAATCATGTAATTAATACTCTTACCATAAATACTCTTATAATGCTAGCCAATAAAATAATTATAAATGACACTCTCATATTCACCCTAACTTTCTATATTATACATCAAAGTTAATATAGTGTATGATTACATTCATCTAGAACGCTTAACTTGCAATTTTGGACTATCTTCATCGAGCAACTGAATAATACTTTCTCCGTTCTTTTTTACTTGCAATATAGTTGACTTCGGTACTATTCATCAACCAAATTGACTTTTATATTGTCGGTAATTTATAAATTAAAATATAGCCACATCAAAAGAGCTCTTGTTTGAATCGTCTTGATTCAAAGTATATTAATTTTGAGTTTTCACAAAATTTTTGATATGTATTTTTAAAAATGTGATAACAAATAAAGAGGAAAAATGAATTGTATGGATAAAATTAAAAGAGTTTTAATATGTGGATGAAATTAAAGCTACCATATTTCCACGATATGATATCCTAATCAATCATACACTCTATTAAAAAGACAGTAAAAAGCCAAGTGTCATCACAGGAATAATCCTGACATTTGGAACAATTTAATTGGACAGAACACATCTTAGGCTGCTAACTTTATAATTTAATTACAAAATTACATTTATTACAAAATTGAATTGATAGCCTTAATATTCTCCTTAATATTCTGTTTTTCAAAAGTATACATAATTATTTGATTGATAGCCTTAATATTCTCCTTAATATTCTGTTTTTCAAAAGTATACATAATTATTTGATTTCAAAATGGAATACTAAACGTGAATATAGCATATTATTCTCCTTAATAGTTGGGAAATCAGTCTTTTAATATTCTAATTTCAAAACAGCCCAATGATTTCAAAAATATACACTTAAAATAAATCAGTTTTAAATTCATAATGCATGATTTTTCTACTTTCCATAATAACAGCCCAATAATCTTAGCAAGTTAATATTCTTAATCTAAATTATTCACTATTTCATTATTGCTTTAAATACTAAACGTGAATATAGCATATTATTGTTCCAATGGTGCAAGATTTAAGGTAAATAGTGCCCCATGAAAATAGCAATTTTTTATTGCTTTAAATACTAAACGTGTATTGTAACTAATATTTATGTAAAATATTAAGAGTTATTTTATATGTTGACTTTATAATTTGTTTCCCAAAAAACACTCACACTTAAATTAGTCATTTTAATATACATAACTAAGAACATATTATGCGTGATTTACACTCATTCACCATAAAGGGTGATTTATCTACTTTCCACATTAACCTGTGCAAGCATCTCAATAATTTAATATTCTTAATCTAAATTAAGAACATATTATGCGTGATTTACACTTATTCACCATATTGAAGGGTGATTTATCTACTCTCCATATTAATCCGTGCATACTTTTTCATTATATATATGCGCAACATTGGAAGCTTTGGGCTGCCATTCAACTCATTTTAAACATTTAGAAACAAATAGCATATTGAAATAGTAATATAATGAGTATTAACTATCTAAGTGATATTAAAAGTGATAGAAGCACATGGAAAGTAAAAGTTAAAGTTATTCACATTTGGGAATACTTAAATAGTGGAGAATCAAACACACTGCACATGATTGTAGCCGATGAAAAGGTACATTCTTGCTAATTTAGATTATGTTATTAATTGAATATTATTTTGGTATACTTAATTTGTATTAAACATCAATTTGTTCATAGGGTTCTACAATGTTGGCCGTCATAGGCAAATCAGCTTTTTCAACGTATGCAAAAATAATAAAACTTGGAAAATCCTATTTTTTCTCCAAGTTTGCTATTTATCTGGTTGTAGGAGATTATAGACCAACAAAGCATGAATTTAAAATGTTTTTTTGGAAGACATCTATTATTGAAAGAATTTCAGACATTATACTAAATTCTTCAATATACAAATTTATTCCATTTGAAGATATCCTAGGAAACAACCATGATGAAAATTATCTACTTGGTAAGTATTTTTATTTTTAAATATTGTTATTACAACTATTTTTAATTAATTATAAAAATATCCTACCGTTATTTTATATTAATTTGTTTATTGAAACAGATGTTATCGGAGAAGTTATTCAGTTCAGTGACTATGATAATACAACAGGAAAAAAATCAATCAATCTTGACCTCATGGATACAAAGTAAGATTTAAAGTATACATAGTAATTTATAAATATTGAATCAGCTTGCATAAGTATTAATTTTTGCTTTTTTGGTAAAAGTGGGTTGAAATTAAGAATTCGTCTATGGGATAAATACGCTGAACAAATCCACAACCACATTCAAAGCACAAAAAATGAAAATCATAAATTCATTGTGGTGATGCAATATGCTAAAATGAAGTCTTGGTCAGGTAATATAATCAATACTTATGTAGAAATTTAAGTGTTTCAATTTATTTAATTTTTTGAAAAATATATTCTTTTAAATACTTTTTCTTTAAATCCAACTGCTCTAAAGGAAACTTTTATATACAAAACTGTTTGGGAAACAGTTTAGTACTTATTAATCCGGATATAACAGAAGTTAAAGAATTTCAAAAAAGGTATTTGAATTAATATTCTACATTATGCAATAAATTAGATGTTTTGTGAATTATATAAAGTTTTTCCTTTTTTCAGAATAAAGAATGAAGATCAAAGACCATCTGAACTAACAGAAGCATCATCAAGCACAACCATAACAATTGAAGCTAAATTTTTAGAGCTCAAAAAAATTAGATTTCGAGATTTAACAACAATTCCTTCAGTGGGGGAGTACGGAACAATTGGAACTATTTTCGCTTTGGATGTGAAAAATAATTGGTGTTATTCTTCATGCTCAAAGTGTTCTGCTCAAGTTTATGAAGATCAAAACAAGATTTTAAAATGCCCAAAATGTGATCAAGAAGTTAAAATGGCTGTTACAAGGCAAGACAATATAACCTTTCTATTTGATTAATATAACACTATATAATATTATAACAACTGAATCAAACTTTAAATCTTATTTTAAGCCAGGTATAAAACTCACATCAAAGTGAAGGATGATTATGGAGATGAAGCTATTTTAGTTCTATGGGATGCTCAAGCAAAAATTGAAGTGGGAGCAAATGCTAAAGATGTTAGAAAAAGCCAATTAGAGGTTTATTATCGATCTAAATTGAATTTAACTTTTATTTTTTTAAGATATTTTATGCAGTCCGAATTCAAAACTTCTTTTCCTTCCGAGTTAGATATATTGTTGGATAGAGAATACTTATTTCATTACAAAATTTCAAGCTTTAACATTAATAGAAACAGTACAACTTATTCCATTAAGAATCTAACGGAAGACAACGATATCAAAGATAAGTTTAGGAAAATTAATGAGGTAATTATTTTTAAAATTTATCATTTTTTCCTTTTTTTGGATTAAAACTGTCTTAATTATTTTAGTAAAATTTACTGTTTTAATGTTGTGACTTTGATTTTAATGCAGAATACAATTGAAGAAAAAGATAACATTACAAGGGACAAAATGGTTTGTTAGACATTATTTTTTGATTAATAGGTTTTGTTTATAATAATTATGATAAGGTTTATTTACATTCATCATACGTCTTTACTTACTTTCATGAAACATAATAAAATAATTTATTTTCTTATAGGAGCTTGAAGTTAAATATATGGTTGAAGATACAAGTGATATCACCCCTCATAAAAGAAAATTTGATGAGGTTGAGTCAAATGATGCTGAAATGCCTTCAACTAAGCAACCAAAACTGGAGAAATAGAAGAATTTAAATTGATTTGTCTTATTTTTAGTTTTATTTAAGTTCGAAGAAAACAAATCCTTTGACTTTTTGTGATGGGAATCATAATTTTGTTTAGATTAAATTGAAACTTATATTTTAATAATATGTCTGAATTATTATTTAATAGTGCTGAATAATTATTTTATTGTAATCCCTTATGTGGATCGTTATATGCTTGAATTATAATTTATTAGTACTGAATTAATATTCATTAGTACTGAAGGAATATATATTAACATCATAACGAAACCCAAAAAATTTAAGGCCCGTGTTTATATTTTCTCTCTAATTTGTATTAATTGGGCTATTTAGCCCACATATCTAATGCGTGTATAAGAAAGACCGTCTCTCACAATAATTTGTGAAAAATTAATTATTATAACAGTTTCACATACTAAAAACAATAACATTAATTATTCAAATTTGTAATGTGATTTTTTAAAAATGAGAATTACTTAAATTTTTTAAAATCAAGAAAGTTACTTACTTTAAAACTCAAACAAATCATACACTCTGTTCAAACAAATTTGTTTAGTTTACATGAAATACTAAAATCTTATAATAAATTATTAGAAAACTAATGTGATTATATAAGCATTGTTCTACCATTACACATAAATGATCATTACACATAAATGATCATTTAAACTGAAATATATTATAAGATTTATATGGAAGTTATTTATTGTTTTCTTACTACCTTCACATATGTGAAATACAAATATTTACTCCTTACATTTATTCCGGAATAAATCTTTTATACAACATTTACTTTTATTTTAAAAATATATTCACTTTCATATTTTAGGCAAATTATATTTCAGTTATGATAATTATCATGTGTTAATATTTTAATTTCCTAAACATAGTG
Organism: Amaranthus palmeri; assembly: GCA_019776075.1. Lineage (NCBI taxonomy): Eukaryota > Viridiplantae > Streptophyta > Magnoliopsida > Caryophyllales > Amaranthaceae > Amaranthus > Amaranthus palmeri. The sequence continues at coordinate 16,617 of JAAKBH010001006.1, forward strand.
AATTATATTTATTTATAAAATGACAAGTTTATAACACTTAATAATTAATAAGTAACAAATAATAATAATAAATTATTATAAAACTATTGTAGTTATATAGTGTTTATTATTATTATACCATTACATACAAATGAATATTTAAAATGAAATAATAAAACTTATATATGGAAGTTATTTCATTATTATCTTACTACCGTCACACATGTGTAATACAAAGCTTTATACCTTGCTTTTATTTCCAAATAAATCTTTGTACAACATTTACTTTGATTTTAAAAATATATTTACTTCCATATTTTATGCAAATTCTATTTAGGTTATGATAATTATCATGTGTTAATATTTAGTTTCCTAAACTAGGTGAATTATATTTATTTATAGAATAACAAGTTAGTAACAATCAATACTATTATAAAAACCTAATGATTACACAATTACACATTTCTCATTCAAAATTAGTAACAATTATTTCAATTACTCTAATTTTGATCAAGAAAAGTTCAAGTTAGAGATTTTTCACACGCATATTATATCAAAGTTAAGTAAATTGTTGTGGTTGAGTAAACTAATTCATCAATTATATGTTTCAATGTATTTTATTTAATGTCTTACACTAGTGGAATAAAAGCTATTGGCTGCTGCTTATTGGCTGCGGTTTTTAGGTAAACGCAGCCCATATGAGTAATAAAAAAGTTGGAAAAAAAAATATTAAGGGGCTGCGGTTTTTGGTATTGTCCGCAGCCCTTAACCCCTTAAAAAATTCAGCAAAAAAAAAATACTAAAGGGGCTGCGGTTTATGGCTTTGTCCGCAGCCCTAAATAATTCCAAATTAATAAAGAAAATTAAAAAAAAAATTAAAGCAAGGGGCTGCGGTTTTTATGGATGTCCGCAGCCCTTAACAATTCTTAAAAAAAAAAAAAAAACCGTCTATACTACCTTATATTTCCCATTTCCCTTAGAATCCCTAAGAGACCTCTTAGAAACCCTAATACCTTTTCCCTTACAGCCGTTTTTTAGCTTCTTCCTAAATCTACTTCTTCTTCTTCCTAAATCAACTTCCTAAACCCTTCATCCTTCTTCATCAATTTCCCTAAACCATTTTTTATCTACTTCCTAAGAGACCCACGAAATTCCCTGAAAAAATCTTCTTCATCCTTCTCGAAATCCTTCTTCATCAATTTACATAAACCATTTTTATCTACCTTCTCATTATTCATTTACTAAAATCAGAATGAAGAAACCATTTTTTATCTACCTTCTCCTCCTTAATTCATTTACTAAATCAATCAGAACCAACAACGAAAATCGATTCATTTGCTGAACTTTCAGATCTGATGAGGTACGATTTTTTTTTTGTTTCAATAAACCGATTCTTCATGGAATCGACACTAAATTTTTGTGGATTCTAAATTTTTGTTTCATAAATCAATCGATTCTTCATCTAAACTTTCAGATCTGAGGAAGTATCATCAAGGTTGAATTTTTGTGGATTCTAAATTATTTATGTATTTTTTTTCTGTAATTTCGTTTTAGTAATTTTTATGTACTTCCTCCGTATTCAATTATTTGCAACTTTGGGGTCCTTCATGGACTCCTAGGCAAAACTTTTAGTAGTGTATTAAAATAGATTAATGAGGTTAATGGGGTGGGATTATAGTATTATAATATTAAAAAGTAAGAGAGAGTATTAAAAAGTATGAGAGAGAGTATTAAAAAGTAAGAGAGAGTATAAAAAGTAAGAGAGAGATAATAAAAAAGTAATAAAAAACTTTCTATAAATGGAAAAAAAAAGAAAGTTGCAAATAATAGAATACGCCATTTTTAGTAAAAGTTGCAAATAACCAAATACGGAGGAAGTATTTCATTCTTAATTATTTAGTAATTTTTATGTATTTCATTCGTATATCTGAGAAAGTATCAGATCTGAGGAAGTATTAGATCTGTAATATTTATGTATAATTATTATTTATGTATTTTATTTTTCTGTAATTTCGTTTTAGTAATTTTTTTGTTCATAAATATTGTTCATAATTTCGTTTTAGATGATGTATTTTTATTTCGTTTTTATTTTTATTTCGTATTTTTATTTTATTTCGTATTTTTATTTTTATAGATCTGTAATTTTTGTTTCGTATTTTTATTTTTATTTCGTTTTTTCTGTATTTTTTTTATGTATTTTTATTTCGTTTCTATAGATCTATAAATATTGTTCATAATTTCGTTTTGATGTATATTTCATTCGTTTTTATCTCGTTTTTATTTCGTTTCTGGGTGTTTTTTTATGTTTGATGTTCATAGTTGCATGTTCATCGTTTTTCTGGGTTCATTTTAGTTTTTGATTTTTTTTTATTTTCTAAATAGACTAAAGGGCTGCGGTTTTTTGACCTGTCCGCAGCCCTTTAGTCTTTTTTGGGCTGCGTATTTTGTCCCAGCCCTTAATTATTATTTTGGGTTGCTCCAATAAAGGCTAGGGTCGAAATACGCAGCCCATAGGGGCTAAAAAACCGCAGCCCTTAAGGTTTTTTCCACTAGTGTTACTTAATTTTAATTTTTTTACTCAGGATATTAGATATTCACCCTATTAAGAAGATCAAAAGACAAAACTGAAAAACTTCACCCAGAAGTTCAAAGAAAAGGTAAGATATGTGTTTATATAGTTTTTTTTTTTTAAATTGATGTGTTCATATAGTTAAATGTATTTAATTTTAATTGTATCACAACCCAAGTTGCCAATTAATTTATGAATTAAATTGCCTTATATTCTGTGTGCAATAACAACTTTTACTTTATAGTAATGTAAATATTCATAGAGTGTTTCATTTATAAAAATGTTTATCTACTTAATGTTTTAAAATTTTATGAAAATTTAATATCAACTCATGCGGTGGGGAAGTTGTGGACGGAGCGTGCGGTAAACCCGAATGCTTTTATGAATACAATAAAGGGTATATGGGCATTGAAGCATGGCCTGGAAATAAGTAATATAGGCAAGAACCTTTACCAATTCCAGTTCCACCATTGGCGGGACAAGAAGAAGGTGGTTGATGGTAATGCTATGATCTTTTTTTCTTTTTTTCTGCGGTCGATCTTTTTTTCTTGCCGATATGGGTCCGTTTCTACGATTTACCATTCAAAGGTAGACAACATGAGGGTAATGCTATGATCCTGGGGAACAAGGTAGGCGATTTCGTGTCTTTTGATAATCGGGAGACGACGGGTATGGAAAAATCTATGCGAATTCGAGTGCTCCTTGATGTTTGGAAGCCTCTTAAGAAATCAGTTAATCTTAAGATGCGTGGTGGGATTACTCATAGGGTGGCGGTTAAGTACAAACGTATACCTTTATTTTGCTATTTTTGTGGTCGTTTGGGGCACGAAACTAAAGATTGTGATCATTTCCATGGAGATGGGTCACCGGTGAAGAATTTCAATGGTAATTTAAAGGCGTCTCCATGGCGACCGGTTCGTAAGAATGTGGAGGATAGCCAAGAAATGGGGAGACAATCGTGTTCTCGTAAGATGTTTATCGTTCAACCTAGTGAGGATGGGAAAAGGTCACCTATCAAAGACAAGGTGGAAAAGGTTGTGTTACAATTTGACAAGGTTGTTTTGGAGCCCAAAAGGGACTTGCTGGCGTTGGAGGGTTTTGATCAGGAGGTGTCCCCTTCTTCATCTCAAGGTACTTTGTCTGGGGGTAGGGAATTTCGTGATGTCGACCATGGTGCTTTAAAAAGTCACAAATCTCAATCACAGGGGCGACGGTGGAAACGGGTTCCTAGGAAGGAGGTTAGTTTTGTAGAGGAGGATAGTCCTCGGTTACGGGGGCATATTGAAAAGGATATTATGGGATGTTCGAAACGTGTTCATGAGGAAGATGTGCTCCAGTGTCCGGATGTGTTCGATTTTGGTGGGCAGGCCAAGCGTGTCTGTCCTATGGATATTGAGGATGATGTTTCTAGGCGCAGTGTGGCGGACCCCACCGATAGGGTCCTCGGGGGTCAATGATGCCTATACTTTGTTGGAACTGTCGTGGGTTGGGAAATCCCACAACAGTTACATCTCTCACGGATTTAGTGAGAAATATTTCCCCTTCGATGATTTTTTTGTCCGAAACAAAAGGTGGGCCGTGGGTAATTCGGAAAGTGCAACGTAGGCTTGGTTTTATTAATGGGGTTTGGGTTGATCCTATTGGTAAGGCGGGGGGTGTTGCGCTTCTTTGGAAGGTTGACTTGGATGTTAATTTACGATCTATGAGTAATAGGCATATTGATGTGAGTATTAGGCATGGGTCGGGGGAGCATTGGCGTTTCACAGGTTTATATGGTTGGTCGGAGCAAGGGTCTAAATATCATACTTGGGATTTGATTCGAAAACTTGGTGATGAGTCGACTATGGCATGGGTCATTGGGGGTGATTTTAATGAAATTCTTAATGCTAAGGAAAAACGGGGGGGCTCTCCTTGTGATTTCTTTGCTATGAAGGCTTTTAGAGATGCTCTTGATTCTCATGGTCTCAAGGAATTTATTTCTACAGGACATCCTTTTTTTTGGAATAATGGGAGGGTTAATGGTTTTATCGAGGAAAAGTTGGACCGTTTCGTTGCAAACTCCGAGTGGCTTGATCTTTTTCGAGATGCGGTGGGTGATACCATGGTGTGGGATGGTTCGGACCATTACCCGATTATTCTTTCTTTGGGTGGTAATGGGGGTGGTCCTAATAGGTCTCCTTGGCGGAAAGAGCGCTTATTTCGGTTTGAGGCTAAATGGGCCCATGTTCCTAACTTTGACTCTATTATTAAAGATTTTTGGGATCAAGCGCATAGCAATGGGAATGGGTCTTGGCGGTCTACGGTGAAGCATTGTGGCAAGCTTCATTTGCGTTGGGATAAAGAGACTTTTAAACGGTCTCAATGGAGAATTTCTTGGCTAAAGAAGCGTTTGCAACGTCTAAAGGCTCTTACTCAAAATAGAGTGGTTCTTGAAGAATGTAGAGAGGTGGAAAAGGAATTACGGGAACTCCGGGGAGCCGAGGAAACAGCGGCTTGGCAACGGTGTCGCCCATTCATCCTTAGGGATGGTGATAAAAACACTACCTTTTTTCATGCTAAGGCCTCTAGTCGTTTAAAGAGGAATCATATAAAAATGTTAAAAGATAAAAATGGAATTCCCCAATCCTCTTTTGATTCTATTAGTAGAGTTGTTACTGACTTTTATAAAAATCTTTTTGCTAGGTCTCGTGAGCCCATTGGTTTGGACCAACTTTCTATGGTGCCGAGAAAAGTGGATGATTCAATGTGTGATATGCTTCTTCGCCCGTATACTAAGGATGACGTGCTAAATGCCCTTAAAGAGATGCATTCTTGCAAGTCCCCGGGGCCGGATGGATTTCCGGCTTTGTTCTACAAAAATTATTGGGAATTTGTGGGGGAGGAGACGTGTGATGTCGTCTTGGGGGTTCTTAACGGGGGTCCTATGCCGGATGAGCTTAACCATACGTTCGTGGTCCTTATTCCAAAAGTCCGACATGTGGAGGAAATGAAAGATTTACGGCCGATTAGTCTTTGTAACGTAGTTTATAAGTTAATCTCGAAAGTTTTGGCCAACCGACTCAAGTTGATTCTTCCTTCCATCATTGAAGAGAACCAGAGCGCCTTCGTTCCTGGGAGACTTATTACCGATAATGTCATTCTATCTTCAGAGGTGTTCCACTTTATGCATCACAACCAAGCTAGGAAACGTGGATATATGGCCTTAAAACTCGATATGAGTAAGGCATACGACAGGGTCGAATGGGACTTTTTATCCTCTATTATGATTCAATTGGGTTTCCCTTCTTTTTGGGTTGAGAGGGTTATGCTTTGTGTTGAGTCTGTGCCATACTCCTTTCTTGTTAATGGCCAACCGACTGATCGTATTATTCCTCAGCGGGGTTTACGTCAAGGGGATCCCCTTTCCCCTTATTTATTTTTGTTGTGTGCTGAGGTGTTTGGGTATCTTCTTCGTCAAGCTCACATGAATAATCAATTGCAGGGAATTTCTATATGTCGTGGTTCTCCTTCTCTGACTCACCTTTTCTTTGCCGATGATAGCCTCATCTTTGCCCGAGCATCTTTGGAAAATGCGAACATTATCAAGAATATTTTACAGACTTATGAGGTTCTTTCGGGTCAAAAGATAAATTTGGATAAGAGTGAGATTTCTTTCAATAAGGGTCTTGATGTGACGGTTAGGGAACCTATTCGTGAGTTCTTGGGTATGGAGGCGGTTCGAAGTCATGACAAATACCTTGGATTGCCCACTATTTTTGATAGATCTAAAAAGATCTCCTTTTCGGGTTTGCGTGATCGTATTTGGCGCAAGCTTCAAGGGTGGAAGGAGCGCCTTTTGTCTAGAGCGGGTAAAGAAGTCCTTATAAAGTCCGTCATTCATTCTATACCTAGTTACGCTATGAGCTGCTTTCGGTTACCTTCTTCTTTCTTTAGGGAAGTGGAGACTATTGTTAGAAGCTTTTGGTGGGGTTCTCATTCCTCTAAAGGAATCCCGTGGAAATCTTGGAAAATGCTTTGTAGGGCTAAGGAGGAGGGTGGTATGGGCTTCCGGCATCTTGAGTCTTTTAATTCCGCTATGCTTGCAAAACAATTGTGGCGTCTCTATACGGTTCCTCATTCCCTTCTTGCTCGTGTGTTGAAGAGCAAGTATTTTCCCAATTCTAATATTTGGGAATGTCCTATTGGTAATAATCCTAGCTTTGTTTGGAGAAGCATTTGGGGATCACGTTTTAGAAGGTGTTCTCTTCAACTTATTTTTTTGACTTATTACTTATTCTTATTGGAATCAGATCAGATCAGACCAGATCAGACCAGATCAGATCTATTCAGATCAGATCAGAAAGTTTCAGATCAGACCAGACCAGACCAGATCAGATCAGACCAGATCAGACCAGATCAGATCATACCAGACCAGATCAGCTCAGATCAAACCATTCATTATTAATTATTATTATTATTATTGTTATTATTAATATATTACTAGTATTATATTAGTAATAATAATAATAATAAATAATATTATAATTATATATGTATAATTATAATTATTATTATTATTATTATATTATTAAATTATTATTTTATATTAATATTATTATTATATTATTATTATTTTTATTATTCTATTATTATATATTATTATTATTATTATTATATTATTATTATTATTATTATATTATATTATTATTATTATTATTTATGATATATTATTATTCTTACTTAATGTTCTTACTGATTTTGATGTTTATTATTACTTGCTTATTAGTATCGTTATTAATTCTTATTATTTTTCTTATTCTTATTATTTTATTTACTCATATTATATTAATACTTAATTACTCGATATATTAAAATATATATAAATAATAATTTTAATAATATAAATAATTTAATAATTATTATATTAATGTTTTTTAATTAAAAATATTTTTAATTAATTAATTAATTAGATAATAATAATATAAATGACTATTTAATAATTATAATAATGTTAATGCATTATTATTAATTTATTTTTTTAATTAATTAATTAAAAATATTAGTATTTATTAATTAAATTCTTAATTAGATACTAATAGTAATAATAATAATATAAATAATAATAATAATAATAATAATAATAATAATAATAATAATAATAATATTATTAATAATTATAATAATAATAATATAAAAGTAATAATAATAACAATAATGAAAATAATATAAAAATAATAATCATGAAAATAATAATAATAATAATAATAATAATAATAAATAATAAATAATAATAATAATAATAATAATAATAATAATAATAATAATAATAATAACTTTATGAAATCAAATCAGATCAGATCAGATCAGACCAGATCAGATCAGACCAGATCAGACTAGACCAGATCAGATCAGATCAGACCAGATCAGAAAGATTCAGATCAGATCAGACTGAATCAGACCAGATCAGACCAGATCAGATCAGATCAGATCAGACCTTAGTAAATTCAGACCTTATTCAATCAGATCAGACGAAGAGAACAAGCCCTTATTCTTGAGAAAGGCTCGCGTTGGCGTATTGGTAATGGGCGCAAGGTTCAAATTTGGGGGGACGCTTGGCTTAGTGGGGATGGCACGGGTAAGATTGTTTCCCCGTGTGTGGGTCTTCCTCCTACGGCCAAGGTGGCCACTCTTATTGATGATGAGCGTCATTGTTGGAGAGAGGATCGTGTTAGGGATCTTTTCTATTCTATGGATGTTGAGCGTATTCTTAGTGTCCCCATTAGTTTAAGGGGTGAAGAGGATGTTCGGGTTTGGTATGCTAATAATGAAGGCACTTTTAAGGTTAAAGAGGCCTATAGAATTGCTTTAAATACAGAGGAGTTGGCTTCTAGTTCGAATGGAGTTGATCCTATTTGGAAGAAAATGTGGTATTTGAAGATTCCCCCAAAAGCTAAGGTGTTTATGTGGCGTGCTCTTTGGGATATTGTTCCGCACTTGGGTAATTTGCAAAAGAAGCGTGTGGTCGAGCTTGCTCGATGTCCTCGTTGTGGGGAATTTGAATCGTCTATGCACGTTTTTAGAGATTGCCTATGGGTTCGCAAATTTTGGAAATGTGCTCCTGTTGATTTGTTTAACTTGAAGGCTCAATCGGTTCGGGATTGGTTTGCTGCTGTTGCGGATAATACTAATTTGACTGATTTTTTTTCTTGTCTTCTTTGGCAGCTTTGGTTTGCACGGAACGAGCTTTGCTTTGATAGAGTCTACTCATCCCCGGATATTTGCTACAAGAGGGCTAAAGACGGGCTGCTGGAATTTCAATTTTGGAACCAAAGGGACAGCAACAAAGCGCCTCGAGAAAAGGCTCATTGGCGTAAGCCTCTTCCAGGGATCATCAAACTTAATTTTGATGCTGCTATAAATCATCAAAGGCAATGCTATGGCCTTGGTGTTATTGCTCGAGATGAGCACGGTCATGTTCTTCTTACGGCTGCCAGGACTCAGTGGCCTGTTCTTACTGCTGAAGCTGCGGAGATTCGTGCAGCTGAGTGGGCAGTAACTATTGCTCAGCAGCACGGTTGGCATTCCATTGAAATCGAGGGTGATGCTGCTATGGTTATTGAAGGCCTTCGAAATCAGCGTACTAGAGGCCTACATTCCCAAGTGCTTATTCATAATGTTCAGGCTCAGACTAGTTCTTTTATCCATCTCGAGTACTCCTTTTGTTTTCGGGAATGTAATGAGGCAACTCATAGATTAGCCCAGTGGGCCATTAGTAGTAGTTGTGATAATATTTGGCTTGGATCGAGTCCTTTATGGCTCAACGATATTGTAATCTTTGATTCATCTCAATAATAATTCGTTCTTTCCTTTCAAAAAAAAAATATCAACTCATGCCACATAACAATTAATATAATACTTAAAAGGAAATAAAACATAATATAAAACAATTAAAATTTAAGTTAGAGAATTTCATACCTGACTCCATATGCAATCCATCTTTAACCGTGTAGACAGAAGAAAACGACACCAAGCTTAAAATAATTAAACCTATAACTAATAATAATACAACCCATAAATCCTAAAACTACAAATTACATATTTCTCAATTATAAATAACTATATTATAAAGAAAAGATAATTCTATATACAAGAACTCCATATCCTGCAAAAAAAAAAGGAGGGTTACTAATATTTACTACACATAATTAAATTTATTTGGTCAAAGACAGTAATATATCGAAAATAGAGTAATATTACCATAAACAAAAGATGATTTATGCTTTATCTTAATTTTTGATGATTGTAGTAATTTAGATCTATCAAGAACCAGTAAAAAAAATATATATATTCAACCAAATGAATAAGTTATATGCAAAAAAAAATTCGTTTCTCAAAAAAAGCTACTTCAATCAAGTTCTTTTAAGTAGTAATGCATGTTCTTCCAAAAAAAAAGGTAGTAATGCATGTACAAATATAACTTTACGAATGAGATTTTTCAGATCTCAAACGATATTGCATTTCTCATTATATACTATATTAAGAAACGAAAAAAAGTAAATAATAATAATTAAAAATTACTTAATGGATAATTTTGAAAAAAATAAGAAAAAAAAATCAAAAAAGTGAAAAAAAATTGATAACAATTAAAAAAGACATTTCGTTGATAGCTAGCTAAACTTAGAAAACAAAATCAAAAGAAAAAGTAAGAAAAAACCTGAAAAACTTCAAATAAGTCCATACAACAGTGCGAGGTCAATCGTACCATAGCCATTGCTGGAAATGTCTAACACAAGTTCCTCACCCTTTACTTTTTAAATGAAGAAAAAAATAAAAACAATAATAATATATCCTACACATAAAGAAATTTATTTAACAAAAAATGATTTATACTCAAATTAGATTTAAGATATAAAATGATATTTTTTCTTATCTTTCATTTGACATTAAAATCTCATTTGAAAAATTTAAAAAAAACAAGTAATATACTTTAATCATGTTCATACATTGATGCATGTACAAAGCCAATTTTTTAAACAGATGATTTATACTAAAATGAAGATCAATAAGATATGAAATGATACTTTTTCTTATCTTTTAGTTCACATTAAACAATCAATTATGAAATTTTTTTTAAAAAAACAAGTAATCTACTTTAATCGTGTTCTTCAATTGATGCATGTAAAAAGCCAATTTTTTCAAATAGTACATCATCTTTAAAAACAAAAACTGAAAATAGATCAAAACAAATAAAATGAAAAAATAAATCAGACATTGTAAGAAAAAATATAAAGAAATAAAGAGGACAAAATTTTTTCAAATAGTACAAAGAAATCATGGTCAAAGACAAAATAAGAGAGGTATAAAGTTACATGGGAACTCCACTCTTCTTCCTTCATGCCTCATTCAAAATATGTAAAAATAGAAGATTAGGGTTTTAAGATTACAACTTCACCATTGAAGACCTTTTTAAAGCTTCAACTAGCATGAAAGAGATGATTTATTCGATGGATGAAAGCCATTGTTGTGAAGTTAGCATGAAAGAGATGATTTATGAAAATGATGATTTACTACAACTAGGAAAATGAGTGATATGGTTTGGAAATGAAAGAGATGATTTATAAAAGGGAAATAGAACCGTAGTAGTTGGAGGGATTTAATAGAAGATGAGTAAAGGACAAAATAAGAATAAATGTACTTTCTAGAAAGATGTGAAAAAAAGTGAAAAAAATAGTAAACTCTTAGTATACCGTGCATAATTTACATACCCAATTTTCAAGTTAGAGTTAAAAAAAGTGAAAGTACTTTTCCCTCCCATTCATTATTATTGTCCCATTATTATTATTATACATATTCAATTGTAAAAAATTTGAATTTTATTTAATTAAAAATTATAAAATATTGATTGTAATAAAATGTTTGATATTTTAATTAAAATAATATGAAAAACTCTTAACAAATAAAATGCACGAATCATGCACCTAAAAATCCGTACCACGAATCAAACCGAATCACAAATCATGTGACATTGGTCGAACCAATTTGCCCATTTCCTTAGTGGGGTAATGATGAAAAAAATAAAAAAAAAATAGTTGATTAGACTACTCAATATTATTGTTGAATTGATTTTTATAAAGATTGATTAGACTACTCAATATTAGTTGAATTGTATTTGTAAAAATACCTCACCAACCAAGACGTCATTTTATTACACCCTTTCATTTCAATGACTTTGTCTCATTTTATTTTGATACGTTTGTGAAGATATGTATGGTAGTCTTAATATCTCTAACGGTGCATCACTAAAAATAATAAAAAGTTAATATCAATAATCTATGTGTTGAGACGAATCAAAAAAGATCTCACTTAACTATATTTTAACTTATAAATTAAGACGAATTTGAACTGTAAATAGTGTCATTAAAGAAAAGGTAGAACAAAATATATAATACTCTATCTTTTTAGATTTGTATCAAAGAGAAATTCAGTTATTTTAAGAAACCCGTTTACATATGAAGTAATTCCAAAACTACATCTATATTCTCTTATTTTTATAAAAAAAAGTATATATTTGGTAGTAAAATACAAAAGAAATTATATTATTTAGATGATATAAAAAAATTTAAAATATACGCTCACAATGAAATTTTTAAAATTAATCGATTTATTTGCAAAATAAAATAGACAATCAAATATTAAAAGAAAAAAAAGTTGAAGAGGAAGGAGAGTATTGTCTTTACTAATCATCCAATAGTTATTAATAATTAATATAATAAAGATTATATTCATCAACCACTAGAACATTGCCTACATTAACATTTGATCCAATTATTTTAATAGAAGTCCTACATAAACTTTTTTTATACGGATTCCTATTTAAACTTAATACATACTAAAAGTAGTAAAAACTCTTAGTATACCGTGCATAACTTGCATATACAATTCTCAAATTAAAGTTAAAAAAAGTGAAAGTATTTTTTCCCTCCCATTTATTATTATTGTCCCAATATTATTATACATATTCAATTGAAAAAAATTTGAATTTTATTTAATTAAAAATTATAAAATGTATAAAATGTTTTATATTTTAATTAAAATAATATGAAAAACTCTTAACAAATAAAATGCACGAATCATGCACCTAAAAATCGAATCAAACAATCTAAGCGAACGAACAACATATATGTGAACTAGCGAATCACGAATCCGAATCCGTACCACGAATCAAACCGAATCACGAATCATATAACATTGGTCGAACCCATTTGCCCATTCTCTTAGTGGGGTAATGATGAAAAAAAAATAGGTGATTAGACTACTCAATATTATTGTTGAATTGCTTTTTATAAAGATTGATTAGACTACTCAATATTAGTTGAATTGTATTTGTAAAAATACCTCACCAAATAAGACGTCATTTTATTACACGGTTACACCGTTCCATTTCAATGACTTTGTCTCATTTTATTTTGATACGTTTGTGAAGATATGTATGGTAGTCTTAATATCTCTAACGGTGCATCACTAAAAATAATAAAAAGTTAATATCAATAATCTATGTGTTGAGACGAATCAAACAAGATCTCACTTAACTATATTTTAACTTATAAATTAAGACGAATTTGAACTGTAAATAGTGTCATTAAAGAAAAGGTAGAACAAAATATATAATACTCTATCTTTTTTGATTTGTATCAAAGAGAAATTCAGTTATTTTAAGAAACCCGTTTACATATGAAGTAATTCCAAAACTACATCTATATTCTCTTATTTTTATAAAAAAAGAAAGTATATATTTGGTAGTAAAATACAAAAGAAATTATATTATTTAGATGCTATTAAAAAATTTAAAATATACGTCACAATGAAATTTTTAAAAATAATCGATTTATTTGCAAAATAAAATAGACAATCAAATATTAAAAGAAAAAAAAAGTTGAAGAGGAAGAATAGGAGAGTATTGTCTTTACTATGATCTGTCGTTTTATGATTAAATAAATGTAAAATTATGTGATTATTGTTGTTTTTTCACCTTATTATATACTCCCTCCGTTCTTATATGTGTGTCCTATTTGAAGATTTCACACATATTAAGATAGTGGGTATCTTTGTTGATTGTGGGTATTATTTTATTATAATAATGGTGTGAATTAATGATTGTATTGGTATTATGAGAGAGAAAATATAAATTAATTATTATAAATGGGATATTAGAAGAGAGAGGGGGATATTTTATTATAATAGTGGTGTGAATTAATGATGGTATTGGTATTATGAGAGAGAAAATATAAATTAATTATTATTAATAGGATATTAGAAGAGAGAGGAGGTGAAAAGAGGGTATCAAAACTTTCCATTTTAGGAAATGGGACAAACATATGAAACTACCTGTTATAGTAATGTGGACAATAAAAAAAGAACGGAGGAAGTAATACTCTATCTTTATCTATATATATATATATATATATATATATATATATATATATATATATATATATATATATATATATATATATATACATATATATATATATATATATATATATATATATATATATATATATATATATATCTATATATATATATAATATATATATATATATATATATATATATATATATATATATATATATATATATATATATATATATATATATATATATATTGTTTTTTAATTTGTCTTAAATTTTATATTCTATACCAAACTAATATCAATGTTGAATTTAGTATGGAAGATATTAATCCTCCTAAACATCGTCGAGGAAGACCTTGCAAAAATAAGATATTACCTGAGTTAAGCCCAAATATAGGTAACATTTTGTTTGTTTCTTATTGAATATTATTTATTGCTTGATAACTTTTTAATTGATTATTTTTAAAGTTGAAGTTAGTTATAAGATTATAACTATTTTTAATTTCAATCAATAGCGGAGCCTTCAGTTATAAATGATGAGAATTTTCGAGAAAACTCAAAGACTGCGAGGTCTAATAGAATGGAAATAATTAAAAATAAACGGTTAAGAAAATCTATTGGGTCTACAAACATTGGTGAGTTATTTTTTTTTTTTTGTATATTTAAACAACATCCTAATTCACTAATTATGTAATAAATAATGTGATTTATTTATCAGTTATTTCGAAATTTTTGATGTTACTGGTGAGACATCATTACAAAATGAACCGAGTACAAGTTCTACACGATGAACGCCTTTTAGAGACCTTACAAATGGTTTGTATTCCATTCAAGAATGTTCAATTTACTAAACAATTTATTAATTAAAAAATATTAATTAAAAAATTAATATTATATGTGTGACTAATACATTAAATATTACATTTATTATAGTGCGCGATCTTGATATGAATGAAGCGTTTCCAAATGACCGTATCTTAGGAGAAGGTATAACAGGTATAAAATAGTTTTATTATATATGCTATTATACTTTTGTGGAAATTAGTTATATTAAAGATGTACCAGATTCATCCTTTTTTGTAGATGTTGACCATCTTTTTTTTTTTTTTTTTTTGAAAATTTGGAAATAATTTTATTGATAATAAAGAGAACCCAAAACACTGGAAAAAGGAAGCCCAAGGACCGCCGGCATAAAAAACCCCGCGAGGGGAAAAAGTCATTGGGCCAAAGGACCAAGAACCAGGCCACTCAGAACAGCGCATAGGAGTGGACTATGCAAATCAAAAAAGTCTCGCAAGATACACCCAAACACCAGACAAAACCTAACACCAAACATCACCAAAGCAAGAAAGAAAAACTACAACCACATCAAGCTCTAAACAAGCACCAAAAAAACAACCTAGAAAGCTATTACAAGTACTCCATCGGGAGATCAAAGCGACAACCAACTTTGAAGAACCATTGCCCAGCTTACGTTGCAACTGCAAGGAAGAAAGAAGGACGATCGGAAAACACGACTTCTGCAAAACAACTAGCAATCACACCCCCACCAAGACTTTAAGCTTTACCACCAAAACAATGATCAAACCCAGCACCAAAATTTGGAGGATGACCCAGCACCACGAGACAACCAAAACTCGAAAGCCGTAATTACGAATCATACCAACAGGCAATCAAAACCAAAAACCATACCCCATGCTGCACTGAAGCCCAGCAGACACGAAAGCAGCCAAGACTGAAAGCGAAACAGAAAGAAAAAATCAGACCAAAAACTGACCAGCACTCCAAACATCTTGAATTGGACAGAAAACACCAAATGCAGGAATTGACCAGCAAGAAAGCTATTAGTACAAAGCACTCCAACAGGCAATTAAAACCAATAACTATAGCCCCACCTAATAACATGAGGATCCAAAAAAAACTCACGCCTAAAACGACACCAAGTCCACAAAAACAGACCCTCCAGACGCCCACAGAGGCGGACAATCAACCCAACACTGGGTTACTTGGCTCCATTGCCAAGAGCCTCTTAGACTTCCTTATCGCCGACAAGACTTCACCTTCATCATCCGCTTTGATCCCTAAAGATTTTGCTAAGTTCCAGGTTTCGATTGCCTCTCCACAGCTTCTGGAAGGGGTCGAAGGAACAAAGAGAGGATCCGGGAGGGACAACGCCAATTTCTTCGGTCTTCCCCTTGGTTTTTTGATTTGGCTCCCCCCGTCGAAACGGTGCAGCTGCCTAGAGGATCATTATTATAAATGGGTTGGGAGCAAACTGCAGTAGAGCTTAAGGAGCACTCGATTGAAGCCATTGGGTCGAAACGTGGACACCACATTAGATTATCAGGGCATGAGCCGAAAGCACCAAACTCATTATCACAGACTATATTATCAGCGTTACAACCCACAGAAGCTTTGAGACTTACTTGTTCGTTCACTTTCTTAGCTGATACAAGGTTCTCCCCGTCACCAAAACCGGATTCAATAAGCTTCCCCATATCATTATTTGTATTTAAACTAACATTTCTGAATTCTTCACCCTCAAAACCTTGATCAAGCACCTCTACACTGTTCAGTTCAACATTGTCCCTCACATCACATCCCACTTTGATACGCTCATTTTCAACACATACTTCGATCTGGTGTAAATCACGATCAGCATATGGTGTGGCTAAAACCTCAGTTTGTGAGATACCCCGCCTATCATTTGCATCCTTCTGGCCCTCAATAGTTACCTCATTATCCAGAGTTTGCAAGTCCCCACACTCGTCATTTTCAACGAGGTTCATGGTGTTCTTCTCAGCTACTTTACAAAACAAAGGGACCCTATCAATTCCAGGCAACGACCTCGTCGGGCTCACCTCCACCACATCATCTAGCTCGTTTTTATCACTGCAGTTTCAAGCACACTTATGGATTTCTTGGACCCACACCTCACAAGAGCCGTCTTCCCACTCGACCCGAAGCTTTTCATCAATTCTTTCTTGAATAGTTGTTCTCACCAGTAACCTTGCACAGGTTAAGCTATTTATCCCCTCAAAAAGGCAATCCACCCGTACGGTCTTACCCCATATATCACCTATCAGTTTGAGATTATCAAAGCTCCATTCTACTGGATTTAAACCACTACATTCATCGTTCGACCAACGACGGACATCGGAGAAGATAGACCATAGAGGAGAGGTGACCTCCATAGCTTTTTCAACACTCATCTCATCCTCAAAGAATAAAATTATTTTTGTGGGTGCAATGATAGATAACTCAACTATTGATAAATTTGATTCACTTAATAGTTTCACCAAACGAATCATATCAGATGACTTTTCATCTACCACCACGACAGCATTTTTAAGCCTATTTTCCACAATATGGTTTTTCGGAATTTTAACGGTTACCTGGGTATTTCTTACGTTTGACGGAGGGATTGTATTTCTGCCATCCAAAAATTTATTTTGCATG
The DNA here is from genome assembly GCA_019776075.1 of Amaranthus palmeri. NCBI lineage: Eukaryota > Viridiplantae > Streptophyta > Magnoliopsida > Caryophyllales > Amaranthaceae > Amaranthus > Amaranthus palmeri. Next base: position 34,013 of record JAAKBH010001006.1, read on the forward strand.
GGTTTGTAGACAGTATAATTGGGAGGGACAACACCTTTTTTATACTTAGCAACAGAGACCCGAAGCTTACCACCATGGACGACCATACCATCGAACTTCTGAATAGCTTTTTGTGCCTCCTCTTCACTCACGAATCTTATGAAACCAAAGCTGTCTAACCTGTTCATTCGCCGTTTTGCAGAGATGTAGATGTCCGATACTGAACCAACCGTTTCGAAGAGTCTTCTTAACTCCTGGATTGTTGTGGTTTTTGAAATACCATCAACAAACAAGCTAATCATGTTGTTTTGAGAGGGATCAAGTTCATGGGGCGGTGGCTCCCGAGGACCACGGCACCACAGGTGTCGGGATAACCCCCGATTACCAGCCCAGCCACCAGAGGTTGATCGGAAACCATTGTGGCAACGTTTAGAAAAGTTTGAATTTTGAAAAGATGGTGTGACTCTTTGCCTACCCACGACTCTGCAGTTTCTCTCTCTACCGAACATCTCACTAGAAATTTATATATATATAATATATATATATATATATATATATATATATATATATATATATATATATATATATATATATATATATATATATATATATATGTAGATGTTGACCATCTTAATCATCTTGAAGGTTAATTGTAAGTTAAGATAACTTTATTCTAAATAAACATATATTAATAATAAGTAATCATTTGTGACAGGGTACCTGGATATTGGAGATCAATCATTTTTGTGTGAAGAGTGCGGTGCAACTATGTGGAACCTTGAAAGAAAGGATAAGAGGCTTAAAAACAATGCACCCACTTTCCAATTGTGTTGCAGAAAAGGAAAAATTGCACTTCCCAAGCTACAAGAACCTCCACAATTACTCTCATCTCTTATGCATGGTAATGACTTGCGAAGTAAGCACTTTATGGAACGCATTAGAGGATATAACATGATGTTTGCTTTTACTTCTATAGGTGGACAAATTGATAAAACCTTGAATATGAGTCATGGGCCATATGTATTTCGAGTTCGAGGGCAAACATGTCATAGAATTGGTAGCTTACTTCCCGACCACTAGTGGAAAAAACCTTAAGGGCTGCGGTTTTTTAGCCATTATGGGCTGCGTATTTTGACCCCAGCCATTATTGTAGCAGCCCTTAGAATTAGAGAAGGGCTGCGGTCAAAATACGCAGCCCAAAAAAGACTAAAGGGCTGCGGACAGGTCAAAAAACCGCAGCCCTTTAGGCTTTTTTCAAAATAAAAAAAAAATTTTTTTTTTATTTCGTTTTATAATCTAGATCTGAAATGCAAGAACATCAAACAAAAACCTTCAAAATTAAAACAAAGAACATCAAAATTAAAACAAAATAATCACTAGAACAGATCTCTTCAAACGAAAATTTCAGATTAAATAAGAACCCAGTTCATATAAACATAAAAAACATAAAAATTACAAGAACTAAAACTTAAATAAAAAAAACGAAACATAAAAAACATAAAACGAAAATACAGATATAAACAAAAATATAAAACGAAATTACATTAAAAAAAAAATTACAACCCAGATCTGAAATTTCTAGCCCTTCATCAAAAAAAATGAAACATAAAAAACATAAAACGAAACATCGAATAAATTAAAATCCAGATCTAAACATAAAACGAAACATCGAACATCAAACCAAAAAAAAAAACGAAACATAAAAATTACAAGAACTAAAACTTAAATAAAAAAAACTTAACTCTAAAAAATTAAAAAATTACAAGAACTAAAAAAATTAAAAAAACGAACATAAAAATTACAAGAACTAAAAAAATGAAGAATAATAAAAAACGAACATAAAAATTACAACACCAATAACCCAGATCTACATTAAAAAAAGTTATTATACACTAAAAAAAACTAACCCAGATCTACATTAAGAACCCTAAAATCTCGAAACAAAGAACCCCATCTGATTTTGTGCTCGAAAATGAAGACCCATGATAATCTTTATGCTCGAAAAACTTGAAGATCCATGATAATCTTTGTGCTCGAAAATGAATGGAAGATGAAGATTTTTGGGAAAGAATTTTTGAGAAAGGAGATAAAGGACTTGAGAGGAAAGGGTTTTTAAGAAAATGAATATGGAAGAATGAAGATGAAGGTTTTTGATATTGAAAGAAGATGGAAGGGTTGGGCTTGAGAGCAGGAAACCGTGCCTTTTTGGGATTTAGAGAGAGAGAGCTTTTTTTTTTATTTTGTGAGATAGAGGGTTTTTAATTAAGAGTGAACTTAGGGTTATATTGGCTGAAATTGGGTTGGGCTTTATGTTTTTGGTTGCGGACATGAAGAAAACCGCAGCCCTTTATGTTTTTTTTTTAAATTTTGTCTATTGGCTGCGGACTAGCTAACAAACCGCAGCCCTATTGTTTTTTTTTTTTTTTTTAAATTTTGTCTATTGGCTGCGTACAACTTTAAACCGCAGCCAATTAGCCGCAGCCAATAGCTTTTTTTCCACTAGTGGACGGATCAACTTCGGCGAAATTTCAACAATTATACATCGTTGACACTGAAAATGAGATATCAAATAGAAAAAATGTTGTTAGGTACGTACAATATCACTATAATACTTTATCACTGCAATCAATACATTTAAATTTGAAGAGAGTTTAAAATGTTACATTTTAGTTATAAGTTTTCTTTACTATTTTTCAGCTTTGGCAATCAAGATGACTTTGATGTTTCGATTGTTGAAGATTTGAAGAATCTATTAGATTCTACGAACCCCTATGTGCAAACATGGAGAATGGCACGTGACAACATACGGCATTCAGAAAGTATTGAAATTCAGTTGAGGCTTATTAATAAGAGAACACTTGATGGGAGAACTCATAATCTTCCTTCCGCATCTGAAGTTGCCGCATTGATTGTCGGAGACATAGGAAATGTTGCTGAAGAGCGTGATATAATTGTTGAGGGTCGTGATGGTAGATTGCAACGCATTAGTGAGCTTCATCCATGTTATCTTGCGCTTCAATATCCCTTATTGTTTCCCCGAGGTGAGGATGGTTACAGATTGGATATATCTCATAAGGGGGTTGAATTGGACGCAAGTGGTCTGACTGCCGAACTTATTCCGACAATTGTAAAGAAGCGAGTAAAGTTAACTATGAGGGAGTGGTTTTCGTATCGAATAATGGATAGAAAGGACGAAGCTGATACTATTTTACATTCTGGTAAATTGTTCCATCAGTTTTTGGTCGATGGATGGACAATGATAGAGTCTGAAAGACTTTTATTCATAAGAAGGAATCAGAATGTTCTTCGGGCTGACAAATATATGAATCTTCAAGGTGCTGTATCAATTTCCGATGGCCCTTCTAACATAACTGGTAGACGCATAATCTTACCATCTACATATCCCGGGAGTCCGCGATTTATGACTGAAATATATCACGATGCTATGGGTATATGCAAGACATATGGGTATCCAGACGTATTTATTACATTTACGTGTAACTCAAAGTGGCCTGAGATTACCCGTTTTGTCAACTCCAGAGGTTTCCGTCCAGAAGATCGGCCAGATATACTGTCTTGAGTTTTTAAAATGAAGTTGGACAATATGATTAAGGATCTAAAGAAAGAAAATTGGTTTGGAAGAGTAATTGCATGTAAGTTATAATCCAAATTAATCCTTTTTAAGTGTTCATATTTATTATTAATGTATTTTAATTTATATTTAATTTTCTTGCAGTGGTATACAGTATTGAATTTCAAAAAAGAGGACTTCCACATGCACATATAGTATTGTTCCTGCACCGCGATGATAAGATTTCTAATCCAGTTGATATTGACAAGTTTATCTCCGCCGAGATCTCTGATAAGGAGGAGAACCCTTCATTGTATGCCTTGGTGACAGATTTAATGATTCATGGCCCGTGTGGATCGTCAAACCCAAGATCACCTTGCATGCGCGATGGAATGTGTTCAAAACACTTTCCTAAAAGGTTTAATGAAGAAACATTTGTCGATGGAGATGGATATCCCTGTTACAAGAGGTTGGATAATGGTATAACTGTAATCAAGAGTAATAGTGAAGTGGACAACAGATATGTTGTCCCGTACAATCCATCTTTACTTTTGAAATACAATGCCCATATAAATGTCGAATGGTGTAACCAATCTCGAGCAATTAAATATCTCTTCAAGTACATCAACAAGGGACAAGACAGAATTACAGCAGGTTTATCTAGAGCAAGGAGAGAAAATGAAGACGAGGAAGGCGTTGATGAAATTCATGAATACTATAATTGTAGATATGTGTCCGCAAGTGAAGCTTCTTGGCGCATCTTAGGATTTGAGATTCATCATCGAACTCCATCAGTGGAGAGGCTTAGTTTTCACTTGCCGGGTGAACATACTGTTGTGTTCAATGATGATGACACAATCGATGATGTAATGTCAAGGCCGTTGAATGAGAGATCAATGCTGATGGCTTGGATGGAGTGTAACAAACGATATGATGATGCTCAAAATCTTCTATATAGTGAATTCCCAGGAAGTTACGTATGGCAGAGAAAAGAAAAAGTATGGACTCCGCGTAAAAGAGGATTCTCTATAGGAAGATTGTATCATGTTGCACCTGGTTGTGGCGAACGTTATTATCTGAGAACACTTCTTAACTTTGTCAGGGGCCCGACATCATATGAAGATATCAGAACTGTTGATGGAGTTATTCATCCTACATTTAAGGATGCTTGCTATTCCATGGGCCTGCTTGATGACGATAAGGAATACATTGATGGAATCACCGAAGCAAGTTTCTGGGGATCGGCAATCTATTTGAGGAACTTATTTGCAATGTTGTTGATGTCCGGTAGTGTATCAAGGCCAGAATATGTGTGGGATAACACATGGAAGTTATTGTCTAAAGATGTGTTAAATAAACAGAGAAGTCTATTACAAATGCTAGGTAATATATATTCACCGTCTTTTTATCAATATTAACTATTTAAAAGGTAAAATTGTATTCGTTATAATAAATAAAATCTATACACTTATGTGACAGATTTGAACCTCACGGATGATCAATTGAAGTGTTATGCCTTAAGTGATATTGAAGATATTCTCAAAAAGAATGGAAGCTCTTTGATGAATATATGTCCTGAGATGTGTCCAGGTGATATTTTCGTCAACGATGGTCAGAATAAGCTAATCTTAGAGGAACTTAATTATGACAAGGATTCCTTGAAAGCTGAATTGCTTGAGTTACTTCCAATGATGACTGAAGAGCAGACCTTGATATATGATGAAATTACCCGAGCCATTGAAAGCGGTAAAGGAGGTGTATTTTTTCTGTATGGACAGGGTGGAACTGGAAAGACATTTATGTGGAGGATATTATGTGCATGTTTAAGATCAAAAGGTGAAATTGTTCTTCCTGTCGCATCAAGTGGTATAGCATCTTTGTTATTACCAAGGGGGAGGACTGTACATTCAAGATTTGGAATACCTCTTACCGTAACTGAAGATACAATGTGTAGAGGCATAGAACCAAACAGTCAGTTGACAGGCCTACTTAAAAGAACCAAGCTTATAATTTGGGATGAAGCTCCAATGACTCACAAGCATTGTTTAGAAGCCTTAGATAGGAGTTTGCGTGATGCCATTCGTTGTCCCAATGGTAAGCCCTCCGAGTTAAGCTTTGGAGGTAAGGTTATTGTGTTTGGTGGTGATTTTAGGCAAGTTTTGCCGGTTATCCCAAAGGGTACAAGACAAGATATTGTCTTCGCATCACTTAACTTTTCAAAGGTTTGGAATGACTGTAAGGTATTACGTCTTACGAAGAACATGAGATTGCGACCAGGATTGGCCAATGTTGATGAGCTACGAGATTTTGCAGAATGGATTCTCAAAGTTGGGGATGGAAAGCTTGGAGGACCTAACGATGGAGAGGCTACTATCGATATACCTGAAGATCTATTGATAAAGGATGTATATGATCCAATGGATGCAATTGTCGATTCAACTTATCCTGGAATTCGTGAGGGCGCAATTGACAGTTCATACTTTTATGATAGGGCAATACTAGCACCAACAAATGAAATTGTTGATAAAGTCAACGAACATGTATTATCAATTTTTCCAGGAGAAGAGAGGTTGTACTTGAGTTCAGATTCAATTTCAAAATCTGACAGTAACTATGGTAGCAACAACGATGCATTTTCAATTGAGTTTCTCAACTCAATACGTGCATCTGGAGTTCCTAACCATAAGTTATTGTTAAAAGTTGGTGCTCCAATAATGATGCTAAGAAACATGAATCATTCAGCTGGCTTATGCAATGGTACACGCTTATTAGTTGATCATTTAGGCGACCGAGTTATAAAAGCTACTGTTATATCCGGATCTAACATTGGTGATAAGGTTTTCATTCCTAGGATTACACTCACACCTTTTGATAGCTCTAAAATCTCAGTTGCTCTCCAAAGAAGGCAGTTTCCTGTTTCTTTGTGTTTTGCCATGACAATTAATAAGAGCCAAGGACAATCACTATCGAAGGTTGGTTTGTTTCTACCTAAGCCCGTCTTTAGCCATGGACAATTATATGTCGCAATTTCTAGAGTGACTAGCAGAAAAGGTCTAAAAATTCTAATATCTGATAAGAATGATGAAATAAGTTCTAAGACTGATAATGTTGTATACAAAGAGGTATTTCAAAACCTCTAATTGTTAATCTAACATTATATTTTGAGTTATTTTATATGTTGAGTTATTTTATATATATTATCTACATTTGTTTTCTTATAGTTTTTACATAAATTATATATATATATGATTTGCACAATTATTCACATCTAATTTCTGTTATGTGATTAAAATAATACAATTATAATAATAACTTTTTTTTGTTTTTTTGTTTTTAATTATAATAATAACTTAATTTGCACATAAATATTTATAATTTGACAACGATAATATGTAATTTGGTCATTAGTATAAAAATATATTTATTATATTAATTTATACTAAAAAACTCCGTGCTTGCACGGGTTTCTATACTAGTTTAATAATGGAAACTATACAAATAAATAATATTGTGATTATTGATTTCCTGTGATGATTCTTCTTTCCTTCAAACAAAAGGAAAAAACATTCTATACCCTCCTTCCATACTCATTTATAACATACTAATATAAAGCCTCGTGCAATGCACTAACTTTTTAATTTGAAAATACATAGACAAAAATATACATTTTAAAAGAAATATCAAATATGCAATTACATAAAATGTAATAATCACTATTAAAATTTTATAACAACTTCACAACTATTAATTAAAGTTTCTTTTTATTCATATTCAAAAAAAAAAGTTTCTTTTTATTCATTAAAAAGGGTTTCTTTTTTATTATGACCTTCTAATAAAGATTTTGCATGTGATATCATTGTTTACCTAATTTAACATAGTTTTAAAATATACTTACAAATTATACCTATGATAAAATAAAGTTTACAATATGCCTATATATTATGCCCATTATAAAATTTTAATTATTTGAATTAATATTATTTCCTAAATTAAACTATCATGTAATTTAAAGAAACAAATAATATTATTTAATCTATTAAAGAAAGCTCTAATATGTTACACTTGAAATTTTCCAAGTCTTTTATTATATAGTAAGATATTTCTTCATATTTACTATGCTTTAAAGTGAGCATTTCTGAAGTAACTATGACATCTCCAAGAAGAATGGATGTTTAATCGGAACACCCAATGCCAAGGAACCAATACATCTACACAACCGGAAGAGATTAAACCTACTAATACACACTGACTACACATTTGAGCCAGCAGGCAGTGGATGCAGCTCCACGAACGACTGTACGGTCATGTTAATGATAGATGGTTCAGCCATAGCGCCAGATCCATAATCTCCCCAAGCCCGCTTCTAAGTAACCGGAGGAATCAAAGTAACACCGAGCTCATCGACTGCCATAAGATGAGTCTCCGCGAATGAGTTTTTCCAAGTCAATGTGTTCATAGCCGGGGCAATAAAAAACGGTTTGTCATAGTCCTATGCTCGGACAACGCATGTGAGTAGATTGTCACATAATCCCCCAGCAATCTACAGAAAGATTGAATCAGCTACCTAATTAGACTTCACTGAGGAATATAAGTTTCATCGTCGTTGAAGGTTAAACCAATCTTTGCACATCAACCGTTTCTACGCTACTGTTTAGATACTTGTATCATGGACAAATCAACATCAATGGGAGGCATACACTCTAGGGAACATGTAATTGTTCACACATTTTCTACCCATTTCACTTTTTTTATTTCATTACTAGTGTAGGCCCCAAGTTACATCATCGAATTTTTAAATGTTATTTTATACATTCGTATTAATAATAATACAAAATAAAAAAATTAAAATAACAATGTCGTAGTACAAAGGGAGTACAATGTCATCTTATTAATTTGTGTTGCACATGTGGATGTAGTTTAATTGAGTTGAGCAATGTCACTAAAAATGCCAAATATGAAATTACAGTCACACACGAACAGATTGCCCAAACGGCAAATAGGATACTTCTAAGACTAATTGAGACAAAAGATAGATATAATTACAAGAATCTTCCCTCCATAAGCTTAGATTAACAGAAACAATGATGAACGCACTAATCAATAATCATCACTATATGCAAATTAATTGCAAAGAGGAGATTTTCATTTTCTTTTCTCCAAGCAACGGCAATTGAACAATTGAACAACTGAAATTGCAAGTATTTGTTATTCTTCACAAATGGTCTCACAGAAGTTCGGCCAGTAGCTGCAAGGTGCTTGATGGCTTTCTTCCATGGCATCCTAGCTACAATCCTATCCATTTCTTCTCTCGTTAACTCGCAACAATCCGACTTTTCCAACAAAAAATTAGCACTTTCCAATAACCATTACCTAATTTTGTAGCCAGCTTATCTGATGTAGTTTGATCAAACAATTCCGACAGCTAAGCCCAAAAAAAGCAAGAAACTTTACAAATGGTGGCACAAAATTTGGCCCAGAAGCTGCAAGTTGCTTCATGGCGTTCTTGTCGTTAACTTCCCCCAAACCGACGACTTTTCCCCAAAAGAAAAAGAAAATAAAAATAAATATAAATAAAAATACCCATTTCCAGCGCTTGTGAGTTAAATATGTAAACCGATTCACTGATGCCCATTCTCAGACAACGTATCTCCACGTAGCCCAAATTCACAGCCTTGACAGAAAAAACAATAAACAAATTGTCTACCTTGAGCTAGAGCTCTGCCCATTTAAACATACATGAATGATAAAGATAGAGCCACTTCACAAACTCATATTCCTTGCATTAAGAAACCATTATATTCCATCAGAATATCAGATTATCATGAGACAAGTATACATTATTCAACTTACATATAAATCTAACAGATAAAACTATGAAATCAAATGACATCTTAAGCAAATACAAGTATAAAAGTTGGAATTTATATTTGTCCAAGATACTCAAATATCTCTATAAGTAAAAACAACATCTTCTCATGGAAATAGTAACCCCGTAAGAAAACGAAGAGAACGGAATCCCTCAACTCAAGCATCCATTGCAGTTTTGGCACGAGAAGGGAACACTTCATCACTCTTCAATAGGTAAATACAAGTTCCAATTTTCTATCAGGACACCTTACTTAATTTTTCCAGGCTATTCATGACCTAGAAAAGTCCTTTCAATTCAATAAACCATGGAAGGCTACTGTAATAAAAATTAACATCAACATGACTTCACATACATTTACCATTTTTGAGAGTAAAACAATCTAGTCCAACACATTAATTTAGAAGTTGCAAAATCACATTTAATCATTCATAAAACTGGACAAAAAACGTGTACAACATAAAACCCGGGAGTAACCCAAAATATTGGTCAACTATTCAATAATATTCCAATCAATAGCAATTAACATATTAGCATAACAGTATCCAAAATATACATTTTGTTTTCAAACAACTCAATTACATCAACAGAAACTACAACACAAGAAATTTGATTCTTTCTAAAAAAAACGACGAATTTGATGTATTTTGGATGTAGCTTTTGAGTGAGCCTGTGAGGCACCTCAAACTATAGTAAAAACATCAAAAAGGGAAGGGAAACAAAAAGAAGAGAAAAAAAAAACATATGTGATGGGCGTACGCATACAATAATCTTCTTACGGTAGGACCAAAAAGAACTCTAAGGTGCTTGCCTCTAGGCCCTAAAAGACGTTCTGGCATACTCGCCGTAAGTATTTACTTCGTCAATCCCTATCAAAGTGCCCAACCAATCGCCCACCCAAGGCACTAATCTTAGGTGCACGTAGGTGAGCATTTCAAAATCAAGTTAACAAAGACTCTTTTTCACAAGATTTTCTTTACTGTGAGATGGTAGGTTATTTGTCGAAGAAATTGTTTGCTTCGTACCCGGAGTCTTGAGTTTGCCCATTATATTTTCTGGAGTTGCTGTAGCTTCTTTACTTTATGGAGTTCACAAGGGAAATGGAGAAGAAATTAGTGCGACACTATGCTTATATGGTAATTTACATTGTACGGTCAGAGAGGAATTTCTAAGTCTTTTCGTAGTTCCCCTATCTTTTGATCTATTGTGAGACAAAGTGACTTATAGTTGGAATTGTCAATGAATACAGAATTTGGGAGTAGCAGAGAAATTGAGTGATTTAGTAATTTGGCTTTCTGTTAGGAAAGCTTTTGACATTTATATAATGGTTTCTTCTAAGAAGAGAATATCATTATAGTAATAAAAAGTACACAACCAAAATTAAAAATTTTCATACAGCCACAAAACAAGTAACCCATAAAAATACCAGCCATGCTAGCATTCAAAAGGGCGAAAGTATGGCTCTTCACTCCTCAAACGTGGACGTTGGGAACAGATGTGTATGCGTACAGTTGTAACACACTTGGCCATTGTATGAAAACGTAAACTTATATTTGATCCTAAGTGTAGTATCAAGTGTTCATACTTCATACCCTTGAAGTGTTGACTATTTAAGAAAGGTAGTAATATAGAGTCATGAAAACAGAATAATATTACTCATGGCAATCAAAACTGGTACATTTAAAATTTTGATTCCATAATAGGCTTTAACAGGTCTCTAACATAAGGTGAGGTGTGGAATCACAACTTTCACATTCCACCTTTAAGACAGAAAGTAATTTAATTTATAAATGTTAGAAGACTTAATGTACATTTAGAGGTCAATAGCGCCAAGATTTTCTTTTATCATTTCATATGCTAGAAAGATGGAAGATGATGAGGCAATGAAATGATCATAAATGTCAATTACAAACCATAACCTAGATAGCCACATCAGTGAAGTTATACCAGCCTACAAATTAATGATGATAAATTTTATTAAAAGAACTAAAAGCATAGAGTTATATCTATCATTAGAAAAACATCTAAGGGAAAAAACCTGCAGGCGAGGATGCGATCAACAATAGTCAATTTGGTGATGATCAAGTTGATTATTTTGATCTTTTTCCTGATCTGACTCTTGTTTGATTCATAACAAGCTTTTTGATGCTAAATCTTTGTGTAATTGACTTGTTGTATAAAGATTAGCTTCTTTGGCATGTGAAGACAGAACCAAAAAAACAAAATAATTACTGGAAAACCAAAAAAGCACCATAAAAACCCAAACTTAAATCAATAGCCAAAACCCTAAATTCTCATGAAGAAAAACAATCTTACTTTTTGCGATTAGTTGGTCGTTGTGCCAATCCCTTCTTGGTCTTAATAAGACCTTTGTTCAAACGCACACATTTCTAATTGGTTGATCCTGAGCTATCTCCTGAAATTAATTAGAACATACAACCATTACTCTTAGAATGAAATCATGAACATGTTCTTCATGCACTTGGCAACGCGAAAAAACGTAATTTGGGGCTAACTTTCTGATTCTCGCAAACCACAAAATCTGTGTTGGCTTTTACAAAAAATAGCAGTATGCAAGTTGGAGCAATAGAGCAAGTCATGTTCTCCCTCCAAACAAATCTTCTTTGCTACAATTTACACACGAGTATCCCCCAAACAAAAGTAAGTTAAACAATAAAACACAATCGAATTCGTTGCCTCCTTGATGCATTTTGTTAACAGTTTTGTGTATGTAGATAATTAATTTAATATGAGACACTTTTTAAATCAGAAATCTGGTTTCAAAGAGTTAAGAAGAAATCCAGAAAATTGAAGATAAAATTGATTTATAAGGCCTTTCAAAATCAGATATTTAGTCTTATGAGTTTCAAAGACTCACCATGTGTAGCAAATTTCCACCTCCGTGTTTGCAACAATTTTTGAACATGCTTCTTATCTTATTCAGAATCCAGTATAAATGCTTTCAGGTGGCTAAGACAATTAAAAAGTATAAAATCATTGGACAAGTTCTTCCTTTAGAATCCTGACAGCTTCTGACAAACCGTCCTCCCTAGAAATCATCCCTGAAATCTCGAGAGCACGTGCTTTTAGTTCAGGACTCATAGCACGATTTAAGGCATTCCTTAAAATATCAGCACCTTCCCTGATGCTAACATCATTACAACTTTCTGGAAGCAAATGATTCCTTCTCAAAGGTTCTGGAGCTACTCCAAGCCAGCACATCCTTTCCGCCCAATAAAATTGATCTAACATAAAGGGGCATATAACTTGGGGTATTCCAGCTCTTAGAGCTGCAGCAGTGGATCCACTACCACCATGATGGATAACCGTTACACATTTTGGGAAAAGCCAACTGTATGGAAGGGAACCGGAAAAGCAATATAAACGGTTATTGCACAAAGAAACCCCATTATCTAAGCTAATGCTTTGACATGAAGATGATGAATCCCCTTCAGCAGCAATAACTTGAACAGCCACATCCAGTGGTTCAAAACCAGCTGTGAAAAGAATGAATCTACAATTGGTTATCTCTATCAAAGCTTTCAAGATACATAGCAATCCTTTAGGATTCCTCATAAAACCAAAATTCCCAACTGAACTCAAACCTATGAAAATAAGAGGCATTGATTGATTAGCATCAATAAAGTTATGTAGCCCTGTATGAATTGAGCAGAGTTTTCCACTTGAAATAAATGTATCTCGGCAGCTGCGGCATGAAAACTGCCATGATGAAGGGAGAAACCAAAACCCACAGACCTGAGAGTTTGAAGGCCAATAACCAGGACACTCAACAACCTCTCTGCTAAATCCATACAATAGTAAGGGACAGAAAGGTCGTTCATGCCACATAGGATTACCCGTCACTGGGTCAGTAAAAGGAAAAAGGCTAAGTTTGAGTTCATCCCTCCTCCATGAACCCCAATCTTCTGAGAAAAGCGGCCACATCCAATGAATTACATCTCTCCAACCGAGCTTACCATCAGGAGCCTCTTGCAAATATTGGTAAAGAAGAGGAAGTTCCAGTCTGAACTTTCTCTGAAATGAAGAAGGGGCAGTATAGTTTATTACATAAGGAGCCGCTATAGCACACTGAACATGAAACAATTCAGCAAGACTCCACCCTTCCAATGCGAAAAAATTAATCAAAATAAAATCACCCGTCATGGTTGGACCATCTCCAAAGATCCTTTCCATAACCAAAAGGCATTCTCGTCTATGGTCCCCTACAACCGCACGTTTCTGGCTACAGAATGACAAATGGATAGAGTTATCGTCATTTTCATTACTTTCAGGAGGAGGAAGTACAGGCGGAGAACAAACCGAAAAGTATCTTACATTACTTTCAATCAAATGAGTAGCTAAGTCCTGATGGGCAGAGTGACTAACAAAAACCACTTCATATTTCCTTTGATCACAGGCAAAAGCCACAGCTATTGCAGCTATGGGATAGACATCACCCTTTGTACCAAAGGCCATAAAAACCGCAATTGGTCTGTTTCTTTCTGCTTTCACCTCCATCGTCTGATGCTAAAAGCTCACCAGCATACTTCCCATAGGAATCTAATATATCTAACAACTAATAGCTATGATTTCAAACCCCAGATTCATATTTAGGAGCTATATCACATAGATTTCACATCACCTTCAAAGTACAAAAAATGCATCAAATGTTAAATGAGTTTAAGAAAGAATTAAAAATTTTGACAATTGTTATACTGTACGTCTGTATACAAAACACATTTATGTAATCTCAATGACTCAAAACAATCCTAAACGGCTAGTTATAGTTTAAGGACAATAGGAAAAGATCTACAACAAGAACTATATTGCTAAAGTCTTGATCAAAAATAATGAGATCGACTACATTGACCAATAAATGTCCTAGTCGTTTAAATAAATTTCCAATCTCTATTTCGATCATCCACTATCTCAACAGTTAATAAATTTTTGAAACTTCAGAACAGCAAGAAGTGTCACCTAATGCAAATATGCAATTAACAGAATTGATTATGCTCAAATAAGAAGCTTTGAATTAGTTGACATAAGCAATGGAAATTTTACACATTATCAGCATAAGGGAACATAATTTATCCACAAACATGGTACAGGATGGTCTTCTTCAAGAGTAAAAATTCAATCATAACTACTTCTTCAAGATAGATGAAGGAAAAATGATGCGTGGTCTTCTTCTTCAAGAGTAAAAATTCAAATTGATCTGACTACTCATGTTTAGTTTTATGTGACCAATTTAAGTTTAAAATTACTCCACTGATCTCAATTCACTTATTTTAGTAAGAGAATTTCATTCACTTTGAATGTTGGTTGATGTACAGCAATCTCAAATACATAGCACTTTAAAGAACAAATCAACATAGAATGAGGGGAAGTTATAGAAAAAAATAATAATTGAGAGTACCTACAACCTATACACACCAAGATTGAACCAAAATCAGTCTACTGTTTGCAAATTTTTTGTTGATGGAAATTGGAATTCAAAACTAAACTGAAAATTAAAATCAGTCAAAATGAAAAGCTTAATAATGAACTCAACAGAATATGGAAAAATCACAATGCCAATCAAAAACACTAAAAAATAAAGTTGAAACCTAACAATTGAATCAATTAAAAACCTAAATAATGGAACTCACCACTTAAACTGATGGCGTCATCTCCTTCGCATGGTCTTATCTCCATTGCTGGCCAATTCGAAATCAAATATAATCCCAATAATCATGACCAACAAAAACCCCCAAATACAATAATGGAATCAAAAGTGCATCTCACTAACAGAGTAAAAAAGTAGTCTAAATTCCACTATTAATAAATCTTGATTCAGGAATAAATAATCTTGATCAAATATCAATGCCAACTAATGAAAAATATGAAAACCAAAGGTAAGTATCATCAGAGAAAGAGTATACAGCGGTGGCTTGCCGGCATAAAACTGTCAATGATGGCGTAGTGTCCCGACTCCGGCAATGGAATGCAGCGACTAGAAAAAACAGTCTAAATTCCACAATAATAAATCTCCAATCTATCTATATCTATATCTATATCTATATCTATATCTATATCTATACATAGTACTAAAACAAAATATAGCTTACATAAGCAACTAAAAAAAAGATAGGTGTCATCTTCTCAAGAAAAGTTTTCTCTCCATTTTGTGAAGATGATGTCATTGCATAAGAATGACTATAGAAATATTAGATGCTAAAGATGATTAATTTGAGACAATCATTAAAAGCTTTTAATTGGGAATATAACATAAAATTAAATAACAATATAGAGTAATAAATACTTCCTCCGTTCTGATTTACTTGCTACCATTGCATGGACACAAAGATTAAGAAGTTACTGTGCAATGATGAGTAATAGTTGGAAAGTTACTTTTTGGAATTTTTTAATATTATTTGTTGAAAAATGAAAAAGAAAAATAGGAGTAATTAGATAGAGAGTAGGATAAAAGTAGGAATAGGTATAACTTTAAATGATTGGTTTTTTACTAAAAAGAAAATGTAGCAAGTAATATGAAATTTCCCAAAATAGAAAATGTAGCAAGTATTATGGAACGGAGGAAGTATATCAATCAAAGATAAGCAACTAAAAAAAAGATGAGGTGTCATCTTCTCAAGAAAAGTTTTCTCTCCATTTTGTGAAGATGATGTCATTGCATAAGAATGACTATAGAAATATTAGATGCTAAAGATGATTAATTTGAGACAATCATTAAAAGCTTTTAATTGGGAATATAACATAAAATTAAATAACAATATAGAGTAATAAATACTTCCTCCGTTCTGATTTACTTGCTACCATTGCATGGACACAAAGATTAAGAAGTTACTGTGCAATGATGAGTAATAGTTGGAAAGTTACTTTTTGGAATTTTTTAATATTATTTGTTGAAAAATGAAAAAGAAAAATAGGAGTAATTAGATAGAGAGTAGGATAAAAGTAGGAATAGGTATAACTTTAAATGATTGGTTTTTTACTAAAAAGAAAATGTAGCAAGTAATATGAAATTTCCCAAAATAGAAAATGTAGCAAGTATTATGGAACGGAGGAAGTATATCAATCAAAGATAAGCAACTAAAAAAAAGATGAGGTGTCATCTTCTCAAGAAAAGTTTTCTCTCCATTTTGTGAAGATGATGTCATTGCATAAGAATGACTATAGAAATATTAGATGCTAAAGATGATTAATTTGAGACAATCATTAAAAGCTTTTAATTGGGAATATAACATAAAATTAAATAACAATATAGAGTAATAAATATATCAATCAAAGATGCACAAATTCATTATTATCTTTGATTTTCACCATTGATCTACTATTTGTTATAAAAATTATTTATTAATGTACAAATTAATTATATTATTTTTGAATATACTTTTAAAAAAATAAAAGTTTACTAAAATGATTATAATTTCAATAATTATTATATTATAGATACAAACCGAGATTAATACAAATGAAATAAAAATTTTATTCCTTTTTTACATTAAAATAAAAAAACCGTGCATCGTAAGGGGATTATCTAGTTTAATAACGAAAACAGACACCATCTAATGACAAGTGTCAAGCTCTCAAAACATTTTTTTTCCCGCCCAAATACCACTCTAAGTGCATCTTCTTTTGGAAACAATTATTTCTTTAATTAATTATTAATTAGTAATTACTACTCTAAGAAATATATTTTGGAAACAAATTTGACCAATAAAAGTAAAATTTGCAAAGATATCATGATTTAATAATTAATTCAAAAAATTATATCTAGTTATACATAATAAAAAATTATAAAATTTTGATTATTAGTAATCTTTGAATCTATCTAATACTAAAACAGACAACATCTAATGACAAGTGTCAAGCTCTCAGAACATTTTTTTCCCGCCCAAATACCATTCTAAGTGCATCTTCTTTAGGAAACAATTATTTCCTTAATTAATTATTAATTAGTACAATTATTTCCTTAATTAATTATTAATTAGTAATTACTACTTTAAGAAATATATTCTGGAAACAAATTTGACCAATAAAAGTGAAATTTGCAAAGATATCATGATTTAATAATTAATTCAAAAAATTATATCTAATTATACATTATAAAAAATTATAAAATTTTGATTATTAGTAATCTTTGAATCTATCTAATACTAAAACAGACACCATCTAATGACAAGTGTCAAGCTCACAGAATATTTTTTCCCGCCCAAATAACACTCTAAGTGCATCTTCTTTTGGAAACAATTATTTCTTAATTAATTATTAATTATTAATTACTACTCTAAGGAATATATTTTGGAAACAAATTTGACCAATAAAAGTGGAATTTGCAAAGATATTATGATTTAATAATTAATTCAAAAAATTATATCTAATTATACATTATAAAAAATTATAAAATTTTGATTATTAGTAAGGGTTTTTTTTGTGAATTACAGCCTCAAAGTTTTCTCGTTTTGTGAATTACAGCCGCAAAGTTTTTTTTTTATGAATTACAGCCACCAACTTTTGCAAGTGACCACCATTACGGCCAGATGACCTGTTATGACCGTTGACCAGCCATTTTACCTTTGACTTTTCTTTTTTTTTTATTTTAACTTTTTTTTAGTTTTTTTTTTCTTTTTCCTTTTTATTTCTTTTTTTTTGTTTTTCATTTTTTAATTTAATTCTTCATCTCCAACCCAATCATCTTTCTCTCTCTTCCTCCATCATCTTCATCATCTTCATCCTCCATTAATCTTCAAAGTCACCATTAATCTTCAACCCAATTTATCTCCAATGCCCAAATCAAACAAAGGTATATTATTTAAAACCCAATTACATTCTTTAATCTTCAACCCCTTAAATTGACCAAATTAGAAATCTTCAACATTTTCATCTCATTTCACGTAAACTTTCTGTGTTGATTTTTAGAATTAACCCAAATCTTCCCCTTAAATTGACCCAATTAAAAATCTTTAAGAATGAATCCCAGAAAAAAATCATTCTTGTTAACTGGGTTCACTGAAATCGATTGGGTTCACTGAAAAAAATAAATCATCCTCTTCATCCCATTTCATGTTCTTCATAGTCTTCATCCCTCAATCTTCTACCTTGTTTGTTTATCAAATACCCACAAAATACTGTGATATACCCATAAAGTTAAGCCATGTATACTGTGATATACCCAAATATTTTCATACAACCCTAGTTACTCGGTAGTCGGTACGTATAAATGGACTGATATTTGTAATTTGAGATCAGGATTGTTCACTTTCCCGGTTCAAATAAACCCTTTTTGGCAAGTGGAGTGGAAAAAGGCTAGGGTTTAATAACAATGGCGGAGCAGGAGGACAATCGAGGTATTCTTCTGCTCAATTCAATTGTTGTATCTATCGTTAATCAATTATATCAAAATTTCAATTCCAATTTCAATTGAGTTTGTCATTATTTCTCTATCCAAATAAACCTCTTTGTATATTTACTGGAATGTTGGCAGCAGTTCTTCAAAGCTTAGGAGTCACTTTGGGAAAATGTATAGTTTAAAGGTGATTAATCTGGAAAAGAATGCATTTACAATCAATTAATTTTTGTAAAAACTCAATTTCTAGGGTTTGGCTTTCATCCTTTCACTGGGTTGTTTTTTTGTCCTCTGTATGATGGTGGAAAGAAATCTAGGGTTTGGAGCTATGGTGGTCACTTTGGTCTCGAATATTAAAGAACACTGGTTTTTAATTGATGAATTAATTGAAAAAATCTGAACTTTTAGGGTTTTTTTGTATTTTGGAAATTTGATTTTTTGGATGAAAGAAGATTATTTGTTAGAGTTTAGTAATTAATTGTCTAGAAGTTTAAATTTCAGGTTTTTATAAGGAAGAGGATCTGAGGATGAAAATGATGGAGAAGGCAGGAAGAGGATGAAGATAATGGAGAAGAAGGAGGAAGAAGATGAAGATGATGTAGAGGATGGAGGAATTAAATTAAAAAAAGGAAAAGAAAAAAAAAACTCAAAAAAAAAGTTAAAATAAAAAAAAAGTCAAAGGTAAAATGGCTGGTCAATGGTCATAACCGGTCATCTGGCCGTAATGGTGGTCACTTTCTAAAGTTGATGGCTGTAATTCATAAAAAAAAAAAAACTTTACGGCTGTAATTCACAAAACGAGAAAACTTTGAGGCTGTAATTCACAAAAAACCCTATGAGTAATCTTTGAATTGAGACAAATCAAACAAGATCTCACTTAAATATATTATAACTTATAGATTAAAAATTAAGGGTGATAAGTGAATAATTCAACTATTGCTAATGTTGCAAGTGATTTAAAACGGAGAAAGTATATATCATTTACAAATTTTGTATGAGAGTTTCTTTACAAAAATGAAGGGCCTATGGGATGAACTTGACAACCTTTGTCCAACACCTGCTTGTGTAAAAACTCAATTTCTGTTACGTTGTTTTCTTCGCATTCTCTTTTCACCCCTTTTTGCTTTCATTAATCAAATCAGTAACTTATTCTTTCTCTCGCATTAATCTAAGTCTCACATGTTTGCAGCTTGTGGAGGAAATTTACTTCTATCTTTTTCTTATAAAAAAATCCCTATTTTTTTGTTCCCAAATCTAAAAATTGGGTTTTTTGTCTTTTAATTATCTCTCTACAAATTTTTTAGGTTAGTTGATTCATTTGAAAAAGAAAAGTAAAAAATGTGATTAATCGCGATGAAGTTGATTCATTTGTTCCCAAATTTTGTTGAAAGAAGGCTACTATTATATTTAAATAGACTAAAATGCTAAGTGATGCAATTATTATGATATTAGAGGAGTTCTTTTGTTGGCTCAAAAAAAAGGAGTTCTTTTGTTTATCATAAGTTTCTATATTTAAATCGAGTTTTTTGTTTATCATAATTTTCTATATTTATCTTTGGGATTTTAATTGTTATTATTTTTTTTCTATATTTATCTTTGGGTATTTGATTGTTATTAGTTTTTGTTACTATTATTTTATTAAATTTATACAAGAATTATATGACAAATACATTTTTATCTTATTTGCACTCATTAATAATATATGTGTATAAGGAATATAATGTATACCAAAAGTTACATTCTTTGTAAATATTAAATTTGTATCACTTCTAATAAAAATCTAACATTTATACATTTTCTTAAAATAACAAAGAAGTAAGGATATTTTAGACACTAAATTTCAAGTAGCAACACTAAATATATTAAATTGATATTTTTGTTTGAGTTTTATATTAAGTTTGAATTTTATTATAATCGTTAATCAGATAATTAAATTTGGATTTGGATATGAGTTATTTGGAGTTAATTTATTGGTGTGTTGATTGATGTATATATTTTTTTACTATGATGGTTTATTTAGTTGGTTTCTTTGTTTAGTAGTTAAATATTAATTTTCTATTCAAATTGAGACGATGTAAACGGCGTGTAGAGATCTAAAATTTTATTTTCCTTTATTTAGTTTGATAATCAACTAAAGACTTGAGATTAAGAATATCCTGATCGATAAGAAAATAAAGAACAATATATAAAATTATAATTCAATCACTTGATTATTGCCTAACATAAAATTTAAAAATTTTTAATACGTATTAAGGCATGATCAATCATATGTAGTGGTTTTATGGGTCAATTAAATTAGGCAAATACTAAAGATTTTAATAATTGATGATGATAATAATATTTATACTTTACAATGTTGTATACAAATTAAAAAGGTGGTTAAATTAATATTTATAGTTGATATAGTTCGATATAAATTAATATGTCCATTTTCACTAATAAGTTTTTGTTTTTTCCGCAAATTGGGAAATATCATAAAAGAAACAAAAACAAACACTGAAACTTGGGCACCCAAACCCTGTCGGCATAAAAAACCCCGCGAGGGTAAAAAGCCATTAGAGAATGGGGCCAAGAACCAGGCCATCCAAACAACGCATAGGGATGGGCTATGCAATCCGAAAAAACCAAAAAACCTAAAACTAGAAACTAAAAACTAAAGAGTCCTAATCAAACACCAATACATACACCAATCCATAAAAAACACAGAAAAAAACGTACGAACCCAAGATAGCATGAGACCAAGCAAAATCACCCGCCGAAATACCATCATATAGCCGAAGCTCCTTAGCCCAAAAACCAACACGAAGCCGTAGAGAGAACATAAATCGACGAGCATCAACTACTTTCCCTTCAAACTTGACCGCATTCCGCTTAAACCAAATAGACCACACGACGCAAACAAAAATCATTCACCATAGACGTTTCCATCGACGAGAGCGCATAAAACCACCCCAAGCCAGGAGAGCACAGTCACAACTAGGGGTGTGCAAAACAAGACCGGACCGGCGGTCCGGACCGAAACCGGCTAAGACCGGACCGGAACCGGACCGGACCGGGTGCATCCGGTCCGGTCTCCGGGTCTTACTATTTTCCAATTCCGGGTTTCCGGTCCGGTCCGGTCTAGACCGGGAAAAATCCGGGTTGGACCGGATGAGACCGGATGTCATAAAAGTGACTTGACCATGCATTTTCTCTATATAAGGAGAGGGCTTATGTTAGTAATTCAATCACACAAACATACTCATAAAAACAAACAGTTAGACAGAGCAAGTGAGGAAAAAGATGGAAGTGAAGAAGAATGGAGGCATTAATTTGGTGCTCAGTCTTGGTTTTCTTATGCTAATATTAACCAAACCTGAAATAACCATGGCTGCTCTCCACCCACACCTTCCCTTCTCAAACATTTTGCTTAATGGTATTGACAATTTCAAACCCAAACCTTTCAGTTTTCCTGACTGTCATCCGTGCATCGATGACTGGACTTTATGCTGCGTTTCATGTATTTGCTATATGTTATCAGTCGGAATCCTTGTTTGCGACAAAGATATTTGTGATTGACTCTTGAACTTGTTTGCTCATGATTTGTATTAATGAATAAAGATGTCAAACCATGAAAGTTTCTACTGTTTTTCAGTGTTGTCTATGGTATTGTATGAAAGTGAGTTGGAAGAGGAGTAATATTTATAATTATTATGTATATATTTATTTTAAAGGACTCAAAATATTTTTTTTCAACACAAAATAATTTTTTAATTCAAATATATTAATTTTATAATAATTAATTTGCTAAATTATTTTAAAATATTCTATTTTTCAATTAATTTTTTGTCTCAAAAAATATTTCCGGTCTAACCGGTCCAAACCCGGAACGGACCGGAAAAATTCCGGGTTAGACCGGGACCGGACCGGATGGAACCGGTCCGGTCTCCGGTCTTATATTTTTTGGGATTCCGGTCTTCCGGTCCAACCGGTTCCGGTCCGGTCCGGTCCGGGTTTGGACCGGTGAACACTCCTAGTCACAACGATCCTGTAAAACACCCTGAAGACCCCACCAGTCTAATATATGCATCCACACACCCCAAGCAAACGAACAAGTGAACAAAACATGGGAATTAGACTCCACAGCACCCCCACATAAAGGGCATAAAGCATCCGAAAGAGCTATAACGCCCACAGTCTTCAATCGATCACCATTTTCACTAATAAGTATATATATTGTTTAACTTTATTTTTCGTTATTATATATATAGGTCAAAATTAGAAAATACCAATAATTATTTTTATTTTATTCTTATTTGATAATTTATTCATTTGTTTAAAAAAGTAAATGTTAAATATAATTAAGTATTAGTAACCCGTGCTTAGCACGGGTGATCACCTAGTGTCAACAAAAGCTCGGACGGGTCGGAGTCTGAGGGCCGTTGGATGAGGGTATTAATCAATTGATCCAAAAAAAAAATAAAAAAAATAAAAAAATAAAAAAATAAAAAAATAAAAATAAAAAATACCATTCGTCTTGTATGCGAATGGGACACCGTAAGACTAGTTCATACAAAAGATGCAATAATTAAGAATAATAAAAAAAATAATTAAAATTGTCTTACGGTGAGACGGTTTGAATGAAGAGATAGGGAAAAAATATGGAGTATTTACTATTGAGACGGTCTCATAGTGAATTAGTTAAAAAAAATAAGTACCATTTTTTAAATGAGCTAATTTATTTAAAAATTTCCAAATTTTTTTTAGTTTTAAAAATTTTCCAAAATTAAGTGTTTAGAAACCTTGTTTACAAAATAAGCTTCTTTGCATATCTAAATTTGTGGTCGGACTTTATTCGTTGTTATAAACAACGACAAGATTAGATAATATATATAAAGTCAATAACGGTATGTTTGGTTAGTGGTACTAAATGGTGGTAATAGGAATGAATTATATATTGTGTAAATTTTCATCAAAACTTTCATGTCATTCCTATGGTAATGAAACTTTGATCACAAAAATATTTTTTGTTCACAAATTTCTATTACCCTCTAGTACCACCTCTCCCAATGGTAATGCATTGGAATGATTTTTATGAACAAAATGAGATGATTGAAGGCTATCAAGCATGGCCATCAAGGTAGTCATGAGATTTTTCAACCAAAATTACACTAATATTTTATTCTCATTACCACGGTTTATTACCAATTACCAAACGAGCTGTAAGAGTCGCATAGTAACAACCAAAGTTGTTAAAATCGCGATTCTACTTAGAATCGTTTAGAGAGGTAGAATCGAATAGTTACAATCGAATCGTAGAATCGTTCGATTCTACAAATAAACTCAAATATATTAAAAATATCTAGTTTCTTATCATTATTATCCAATTCAAAAGTTTAAATTTATGACGGAAAGTATCTTTGGCTTTATTTTTAAGAATATAACGAAAAAATTTTAATAATTAGTTTAATCTTCATACCGATTAAGAAATTTTGTTTTTTAAAAGTTTTCATGATGAAAAATGTGAAATTTATAAATATATATAATGTATCAACCAATTTAAAAGATTTACTATCACTAATTACTGCTATAACTTTGTATCAATCAATGTCTCTTATATTTTTTTCCAATTGCAGGGTACAACAATTCAAGCCTCAATTAGTTACCGCAATTACGAAACTTATGGATCTCGAATAGAGGAGGAAAAATCATATTCCTTAAGCAATTTCAAATCTACAAAAACAAGAGTGATTATAAGGTTTCAAAACATGAATATAAAATTTATTTCGCAAAGTATACTTCCTTAAAAGTATGTCACGATTTAGTAGCACCACCCTATGAGATAAAATTTATGCATTTTAATAAAATTTTTAGCAGATAAATGTGACCCCAGTTTTTTTATAGGTAATTTTCCTCTTTGTTTTCATTATTTTAAATTATTTAAAAATACGATGACTAATGAGAAACTGCCACATAGACAACTTGAACTCTCAAATTTGTCAAACCCTCAAACTTAACGGTCAACCAGCGTTTTTCGTGAAGTGATAGTCATTTGCAAATAAATATATCAGATCAGGTAGGTTTTTGGAAAAAAAAATACATACATAAGATAATTTTTTGCAAATACACTTAGATTAGATAGTTTTTATGATTTATCCATAAAATTGTTAAACATTTATGGGCGTTAATAAATTAAACGGTGATTAAACATTATAATGGTGAATTAAACGTTAGAATGGGTAATTAAGCAAAAGTTGGATGTTACCATGTGCAAAAAACTTACAAAGTAATGAATTAAACGGAATTTAACAAGAACTTAACGAAAAATGCTACGGCAATTAGATAGTACATAAATTGGATGCTACCATGTGGAATTTTCTTAAAAAATTGCTACCACTTGCATTTCATTAAAACTGGATGCTACTATGTGGAATTTCCCAAAATTTTAATAAATAGATTGTTTAGTAGAATTCACTAGCTTCTTTCTTAATAGTTCACCGATTTTGAAACAAATAATAATATTTGGCTCTTTATTACTTGATTAATCTATTGTGAAATAGTAGATACTAGTATAATACCCATGTCATGCATGAAATGTATGTATAGTTTTATGTTTGTATAAAGTTTTTTTATAATCATATTTTTCTTATTAGCAACTTAAGTTTATCGAATTTTAGCTTCATCATCCATCAATTGTGATTTGTGAGCATTGACAATAAAGATAAAGATATACTCCACCTAGACCTGGGAAAACGGTCGGGCGGGCGGGTTACGGGTCGGGTCACTTTCGGTCGGGTCATTTTCGGGTCTGGTCATTCTCGGATCGGGTCATTTTCGGATCGGGTCACTCTCGGTTCCGGGTCGGTCGGTTTGACCCAACGGGTTATGACTTATGAAATTTTAAAAAATGATTTTCTCATATTTTATTATTTATGAAACTTTTTTAATAAAAAAAACTATTTCTCATCCCTATGACATTAATCCACATATCAATTAACACGGTATTAAAGCCTTATATGTGATTGAATTCAAGTTATAAGAAATCAGTAATAACGACGCTCGTTGTCTAAACTTTAAATCTCTATGTATAATTTGATTTGTAAGATATACGTGTCACATTAGAGGAACCAGATGTGCGATTTTCTAAAACTAGTTGGTATATCAGGTTCATTTAAGTGTAAAGAAAATAATGAAATTAATATTTATTTTGAAAGACTTGTAATATACGTTCTTTATAAAAGTTATTGCGTTTGTTAAAGTTCTAACGTTAGATAAAAATGACGTTAAATATCTTCTCATTTTCTCATAAAAAATATTTTTACAATTTCATGTTAAAAAGATATACAAATAACTAAGTAATTATTTCGATTTATAAGATACATGTTTTATAATCTAAGCTAGCGACATTTCTTTTCTAAAAAGCTCATTCAAATGTGCAAAACGTTCTTATAAATTATATTGATTTGCTTACTGAAATGTAGACAAACAACTCATTTGACTGATTTAACAAGATATATGTATTCAATTAAGATGATTATAGCGTCCTTTTTTAAAGAAAAATAATTACAATGGATAAAAAGATGTTAATTGCGTATTTTTTAAGATCTATTAATGAGTTTTAAGGTTCAAATGATATAATCAATATGTTTAGATAAGTTGAAAACAAAAGTTTTATTTGAAATGAATTCTAACATTGAGATTACTCTAAAAATTGACATTAGACCTGTCAAAACGGGTCGGTCGGGTCGGCTGCCGGTCGGGTAATTATCGGGTCGGTCATGTTCCGGGTTAAGTCTCTTTCGGATCGGTCGGGTTCGGGTTTTAACGGGTCGGGTCCCGGGTCCATTTTCGGGTCGGGTCAAATTTTCCCAGGTCTAATTCTAATGTTATTGTACTTATTAGCTAATAACCGGTACCTTAATGCTTTGTTTTTATATTTTTTTTTGTCAAGCGATTTTCTATTAACACTAAACAAAACATTTACAACGGGGTAACAATACCCAGATAACCGAGGGTCACCCTACAATTGCATCAGTGTGAAAGAAGAACCCATCTTCTAGGAAGGGTTTCTCTACCTCACTCCATGTGCACGGATGAACCTGGGGTATCTCAAAAAGAAACTCGCCACAGGCGGCGGTTTAACAAACAAAACGCTACCTACTTATCTACCAAAAGGGTCCAAGGGGACCAAGACAAAATAAAGTTCTATCGTAGGTACAAAAGGAAAATACAACTAAAGGGTCCAATGTGACCAAAAAACAGTAGCAACTACAAAACAACTCCTTGGGATAACAACAGCAAGTAATCAGCTTTTCGCAAAAATAGGCAGCAACTGAAAAAGAACACCAGCTTCATGAGTCAGCAACAAGAAGGAACCAGCACGCAGTAGCAACCAACCACGCAGAAACAAGTCACGATGAATCAGCTAGTAGCAGGAAGCAGCAGCAACTAAAGGACCACGGCAGAGGAGAGGTACCAGCCAGCAGCAGCAGCGAGAATCAAACACTGTGCACCAGCAGCAGGTTCTCCAAGAGAGCAGTAGTCCAGGCCAATATTGTTACAGTAGCAGGCAGCAAAAACCAGCCAACACATAATAGAACAGAACCAGCCAACAACTCAAAAAAAATGTAACGCAGCAGGAATACATGGTTAGAAGCAACATAGGCAAATGCATCTCAAGTGCATGATGTAGCACAGCAGCAGTGCAGCACACTACTAGGTAGCATAGCAGCAGCAGTTGGCATAGCATGGCAGAAAACAGAATGCACCATATAATACACACCTAACATCAGCATAGAAACATATACAGCTTATTAGCAAGACAGAACCATCATAAATACATCCAAAAGGCAGCCCTAGCGTTTCAAGCAGCTTAGAATTAACACGTGCAGCAGTACACTAAGCCTCTAAACACCAAGCTACACCGCCTAAAAAACGCACTGCAATCAGTATCAGAACAAACCCACACATCCTCCCAAAGGCATCAGGAGCATAGCAAAACTACTTGGGGGGTCACAACTGTTTAATCCAATTTTGGATGGGATTACTCCATGACATATGATTAAGTCTCACCTTCGATTCCTGTTTGACGGTGTCGACTACCCTTCGGGCTGTTGTTACTTTCATATGCCACACGGCCTCATTCCTTGTGCGCCAAATGGCGTGAACTAAGTTGCCTAGGATGGCTTCGATGATTCTCGCTTTACCCTTTGGCATATGACCTTTGCGGTGTAGATCTTTAAGGCTCCTTACATTCCAGTTAATGTTGAGCCAAACTTTCACCATGTCTACACATTGTCTACTGAACTCGCAACTAAAGAAGAGATGGTCATTTGTTTCCGAGTGGGTGCCACAGATGGGGCATGTGTCATTATCGATTACCCCCACATTCAAGAGTTTTTGCTTAGTTTTCAGCCTATCTTGGTATGCAAGCCACATTATGAAACGACTCCTAGGTGTTGTTGCCCTATTCCAGGCCGTGTTCGCCCATGCTACTTTGGCTTGGGACCCCTGTATGTCTTTGTACACTTTTGCAATGGAGTAGCTCGGAGTGTTCATCCACTGACTCAATAGCCCCTTAATTTTGCAAAGCTTTTTTATTACACAGCTAGCTGTAGCTGGGGCGTTAAAAAGGTCCCATCTGCCCCCTTTCATATAAATACCATGTACCCATTTCACCCATAAGGAGTCCTGCTTAGTGCTAATATGCCAAGCTATCTTTCCCACAGCAGCGAGGTTCCAGGAATAAAGATTGCGCACCCCTAAGCCTCCTTCCTTTTTCGGTTTGCACACTTTATCCCAGTTGACATTACCGGGCGTGTTACTGTCAGCAACGCCATGCCATAAGTAAGATCGACAGATGTTGTTGATCTGGTGCAGAACCTTCTTGGGGAGAACGACTGTCTGGCTCCAGTAGTTGGATACACTCATGAGAATAGAGTTGACAAGTTGGAGGCGAGCTGTGTAGGATAGAGACTTTGCATACCATGCCCTGATCCCGCTTGTCATCTTTTCCACTAAAAATTCACAGTCAGCGATAGTGTATCTTTTGTCTGTGAGGGGCATCCCTAAATATCGGACGGGGAGATTCTCAAAGGAGAGATCAAGGCATTGAACTGCAATATTCCTAAACTCCTGAACAACCCCCGCTAGGTAAATCCCTGACTTGGCGTTGTTGGCACATAACCCGGAGCTTGCAGAGAACACATCCATACCTTGGAGGAGAACCTTGATAGATTCCATATCCCCTTTACAAAAGAGCATAAGATCATCGGCGAACACAAGGTGGTTGAGCTTCATTCTGACGCATCGAGGGTGAAAGGAGAAGCCATCGTTTTCCCCCGCGACTTTGAGCATCCTGGACAGGTACTCCATACCTATTACGAAGAGGAGGGGCGACATTGGGTCCCCTTGTCGGACACCTCGCTTAGCTTTGAAACAGGCTGAGGGAGAGCCATTGATCATCAAGGAGTATGATAGAGGACTTTTTAGTCGTTTGCTAAAGCCTCTAATCAAACAAAATTTATAAACACCCTTAACTATAACTACACAAGTGTAGTGGCAAGTAGGGGGTCGATCCACAGGGAGACGAGTGTGAGACTTGGGGCCTGTTTAGGTATTGGAAGATCATGTAAGCAGGGATAGATGACGAGCTAAACTACAACTACAACTAAGAAAGCAACAAACAAAGAAACATCGGGGTAGGAGCTAACTCGTGTGCAACGGACTTCATATAGTTAGATTAGGGTTTACTTTGATTTGATCGCAAAAGTGTGGATTCAAATGCGAAGAGCGATCCGATCCTGGATCGGGCTTGGGATCGCCTCCGAGAATCCCATTCCCATCACTCTCTTGAGTGAGAACAAGACCTACGGGCAACAAATATCCAACAACCCGTCAATTCTCTTCTCCTCTCGGAGTAAGAGGGTAAAACTCCCTTTTCATGGGACGAGTACAAGTTTCAACTCTCGTCGTTCCCTTGACTCAACTCCTCCCATTGAAATAAAGTCGGTTCTCAATGCGGACCCAACTTTCGTTAGTGCCTGGGAAGGAGATCCGGGTGACCTCAAATCAATGGGCGGAGCTACCCACTTCCGGGGTTCACAATCGAACCAACATCGACCCATTTCAAACCATAATCAATCCATTAGCACCTAATGAGTCAACCCCTAACCCTAAACAACTACTCACTACTCATAATAACAACCAACAAAATCATAAACAACATATAACATAAACATTCTAACATCAATAACTTAAAATAAACAAGACAAAATAAATAGTCAAGA
Source organism: Amaranthus palmeri (assembly GCA_019776075.1). Lineage (NCBI taxonomy): Eukaryota > Viridiplantae > Streptophyta > Magnoliopsida > Caryophyllales > Amaranthaceae > Amaranthus > Amaranthus palmeri. The sequence continues at coordinate 64,045 of JAAKBH010001006.1, forward strand.
AAATAGAGAAATATTACAAATCAACTTAAATCAAGAAATAAATAATAAAATACTAAAATACAAAAGGAATAGAAGTTACCCACAAAATATAAGGAAGATTGGAAGATCAAATAACAAAAACCCACTAAAATCCATGACCAAAGCTCCATGAAAATGGCTTGAAACTTTAAATAAATAATAACAAAAGATGAAAATAATAAAATCTAACTAAACTAAACTATAAAAATAAAATGTTGATGGAAGAAATTAAATTTAATCTAAGAAAAATTAAAGAAATAAATTTAGGGTTTAAAATAAGTAAAAAAAGAAAAGGAAAGAAGAAGATAAAAAACGGCTACTGTTTTCTACTCCTGTTCGCTGCCTCTGTTTTTAAGCATGACATCTTCCGAAAAATTGAAAAGGATAAGCAAAAAAATAAAAAAAAAATCAATAAATAAAACATTTTTGAAACTTTATCCCAAAATAAACACTTTTTTCTCCTAGGCTTAGGTTCGGACCGGTTCGCTGTTACTAACAGCGAACAAGCTGAAAAATAGCATAAACTTGTTCGCTGTTACTAACAACGAACAAAATAAATTAGTCAAATAAAAGTCAATCTCAAATTATGTAGGATAAATTTAAAAAAAAAATAATGAGCTGTTCGCTGTTATTAACAGCGAACAAACACCATACCCATATCTTTCATCTCTATCAACACCATACCCATATCTTTCATCTCTATCAACACCTCGGAAGCTGTTATAAACTAATATTCGAAGACCAGTTGAAACCCCATCAATTACATGATCACAATTTCCATAATGATTTTCCAAAATTGAAGGCAAACTCAAAATCAAATCAGCCATTCAAGGAATAACTTGATGAAGCCATTTTTTGGATTCTTCCACAGGCAGCAACTCCTCAAACAAGATTGAAAATCCTTTCCCAGTAGATTCTGCCAAACGATCCTCAGAGGGTAAACAGAGAATTCTGAT